>SNQJ01S0013521.1:135736-176646 GCA_010110895.2 Picea sitchensis
ATTTAAGAAACCTTTTGCAAATTTTTATTGAAATAAAGCATGCTAACCTAGTTCCTAATATAATCACCTAACACATTAACCCAACTTAAACTGTTGGGTCAATAATTACTCTAACCTAAGATATTTGGCCAAGATTAGACTGTTTGGACAAACTTATTCACTAACCTATCTAATTTGGCCAAGGTTATATTGTTTGACCAAATGTATTCACTATCCTATCAACATAAATTTAAAGGGTTTGATTATGGTTAAACAGTATGAATCAAACCAAGTTTATTTCATGGGGTTTTATCTTTTTATCTTTTATTTTTTATACCCTCTTTTGATTTTTATTCTTTTCTTTTCTTTTTGTAAATCATTTGCAGAATAAAATATTATTTACAATATAATACAACTAGAGGAAGAGATTCTAATCACCAGGTGATCCTATGAAATACAGGGTTATAACAGTGGCTCCACTTGGGGATGGTTCTCTCTTTGCGAGGTGCCAAGAACCAACTACTTGCTACCTTGAAAGTTCTTCTCCAGTGCTTTTCTGCATCCTGATTTTCTTTATTTTAACTGTAAATCTGGTGGTCCTGATCAATGGCTTGGGGCGTTCTCTTCAGGCTTCAACCATCTGATAAAAATCAACCACAAATGGCATAAAAGTAAAAATGGTTTGTACAATGAGATGAGTGAAAAATATCTTCATTCTGGTGGAACATAATGCTGGAGCATCCTGCCATTGATAGGTCCTCTTGGCATATCTTCTCCATCCCTGTCCATGATTAGAAATGGAATGTTTCCTCTGTAATCCTGAATTATGAAAGGGCCTTTCCATAAATTGTCAAAATTTCCATGCTTTCCCTTGTATTCATTTCTTGAATCCCATTTCAGTACTATATCATCCAATTTTAAATCACCATTCTTGGTTCCTCTGTCAGAAATTTTCTTGATGCTTTCTTGAATTGCCTGGGTCTGGTTATAAACCTCCTCTCTAGACTATTGGGGTTGTATCATCTGATTGATCCTTCTTTGGATGTCATTATGTTCTACTTGTAATTTTTGTAACAACTTCATAATAGGAACACCCAAAGAGGTGGGAAAAAAAACATCCATTCCATACACCAACTAATATGGGGGCATACCAATTGACCTCTTTGTAGTCAGTCTGTCTACCCAAAGTTTATGTTCCAACCTGTTGTGCCAAGAATTCTTGTTTTCCTATAGCATATTCTTGATGATATTGACCAAAATCTTATTAGAAGACTCTGCCAATCCATTTCCATGAGGGTAATAGGATGTAGAGTATCCTAAAGTGATCTGATACTTACTACAAAATTCTATCATCTTTTTTTATCTGAAAGTTGTTGCATTATCAGTGATAATCTTTCCGGGGCATCCAAATCGAGATAGAATGTTAGTTTCCAAGAATTTTATAATCAAAATATCAATGGATTTCCTGGAGGGTACAACTTCAATCCACTTGGTGAAGTAGTTGGTAGCTGTAAGGATCCACTTGTGCTGGCCTGATGAAGGTGGGTGAATCTCTCCAATAAAATCAAAACCCCATTGTTGAAATGGAGGTTCAACTGAAATAGGTTTCAAGGGTAAAGGAAAAAGTTTCCTCTTGCCTTCAAAGATCTGGCATTTGTGACAGAAGGTTACCTTTTTATGGACATCTGCAAACAAGGTGGGCCAGTAAAAACTAGCTCTAAGATTTTTTTTAGCAATAGTCTTCCAATTTAAGTTCCCACCACAATATTCTTCATGGAAATCCTGCAAAGCTTTGTTATCTTTGTCTTTTAATAAACAATTCAATAAAATGCCTCCAACATATTTCCAGTAAAGATTTCCATTCATAATGCAATATTTCAAAGCTTTAATTTTTAAAAATCTAGCTTTAGTTTTTGTCAAACTAGGAGGAGCTTGTAAATGATGCAAGACAAAGATAAGGTCTGTGTACCATGGAGAATTTGAGAATACCTCTTTGACATAGGGAGTCTCCTGCTCTCATTTTTCATCAACTTCAACTATAAAGTTTATATATAAAGCATGAAAATTTGATTTAGCCATCAGTTTGGCTAACCCTTGACCCTTGATCAACTTGGTTGGTGTGATATCTATATCATACTCAAGGATCACAACAATCCATTTACCTCTTCTGCCATCTGGGTTATCTTGAGTCATAATATATTTCACCAATGCATTAGGAACATAAGCAATGATACATGAATGGAGAATGTATACTCTGAAATCCTTAATTGATTTTACCAAGGAACAAACATGTTTCTCCATGATGTTGTAGTTCAATGCAACGTCCCTCAATGATTTACTAAAAAAATATATAGGTTGTTCATGGACTTCACTTTTTTTTCTGCAAGACGTTGTAATGGTATGTTAAGAAGAAAAAGAGAATAATTAGAAATCTTTAGTATAATCAGGATTGATTAATACAGGGGCTTGTGTCAATGCTAGTTTCACTTGATCAAAGGATTGTTTAGCTTTTGTGTTCCACTTTATTTTTGTATCTTTTTTAAGCATGTTTGTTATGTTCCTAAGGAGATCTGCTAAATTAGGGATGAATCTTCTCAGAAAGTTTATTTTTCCTATGAAGGACTGCAATTACTTAATGTTTCTTGGATGGTCTATCTTTTGGACGGCTTCAATTTTGCTAGGGTCTATCTTGATTCCATATTTAGATATGATGTGACCTAATATTTTAACCTCTTGTAAACCAAAGAAGGTTTCTTGGGATTGAGTGAGATTCCAAAATTCCCTCACTTTTCAAAAACTCTTATGAGGTGTTGTTGACGGGCGAAACAGTCCATCCGTCAACTGGAAGAGTGGAACCGGTCCGGGGTTGTCTAAATAACCCAAGCCGTTTGGTATGGACCACCCTGACGAGTTTAACGGCTCCGTTGGCCGCTCTGAGGTCTCGTAAGGAAACCAAAGAGAAAGTGATCTGAGCTAAACAATCTAAACTAAGGAAACTAGAAACTAATAAAAACAAACTAAAATAAACTAATCTAACTAAATAAAAGAAATCAAACTAAAATAGAGGAAACTAGAAACTAATAAAAACAAACTTAACTTAACTATACTAATCTAACTATAAACTACTAACTATTATATATTTACAAGATACTAATTATGATTATAATAACTCAAATCAACTACTTAATTATCAGCTATGATCATTCCTTATTCACAAATGTACATTATGGACAAACTACAGATTTGATTAAAACCTGCAAAACTCATGTGTTCGCTACCCTAAGACAGCCAATGATCTATTTTTTGTCTTTTGTATTTATAAAACAGAAAGAAAGCTAACTGAAATTAAATAATCTAATCTAAATCTAACTAAACTACTAATTAACCAAAGCAATAAACATCTAACTAATTAACCTGGAAACGCTCCAAGTTTGCCCTGTGTATGATGGCTTCGTAAGCTGGTTGGAGGAAGAAATTCACACCATTTACTTCAGAGATCGGGTTGGAGGAAGAAATTCACACCATTTAGCCCTCAAGCTTCTCGAAACGATCAGCTATAATGCTTCCAAGTGGGTTACAGACAAACAAGACATAAAAGAAATTGACATGGGGTTGTGATTATGACCATGCAAGAGGGAAACCCACCGTGTTTGAAATTCATATATGATAATTCAATTCATAAAGAAGTCAAGCTATCATTCATAAACCGAATCCTTTAACTGTTGTGTCTTTATCAAATTGAAAGTAACAAGGTATGCATAATAATAAGAAATTATATCACTTGAATTGATTTAGATAGCAAAGTAATACTCAACATAGACACAATGATATACAAAACTTGGAACAAAGTGTCAATGTATTGAGAAGCAAAGCTATAACAAAGCATCAATTCTCGCTCCAGCTTGAATAAGCATTACATATCCCTGTTCTCCAAACTCAGGATGTCTGATTATTACAAAATCATGAGTTTAAATAAGTTTTCACAAGGTAAAAACATCCTTGTGAATAATAGTAAATTGTTTTACAAAATCTGGGATTTTGGGATGATTCCCAGAATCCTTTAAACTAAGTAACTAAAATGCAAGTGAAATCGGTAGATCATCCCCTAACTACCCATAGTATCCATTGTAAATTCGAATTGCCCTGAAATAGACACTAGAATCAAGTTAGAAGATTGTTTTATTCAAAAATAATAACAAAATTGATTCTATAGGGATTCACCTACTTAATCGCTTTGATTCCAGTAGTCATCTAAAATAGTAAAATTACCCGATATAAATCAAATCAAATCAACCTAATCAATTTAGAAATACTCAACAAACTACTAATGATTAGATTAAATAAAAATGAACAGAATATAACGAAACATAGTAGAGACATAATTGATATAAAATAGAAATGCTCCTCTGCTTTTCCAATTGTTCTCACAATCTAATCGAATCTCAACAGGACTGTACCAAGAATGTCATCAATAACAAAACCGAATCATATGAGATACGCACTCATTATTATCGACAGTTACTTTTACGATCCATATTACCAATACATAAATCATTAACGATTTCACACATCACCGTATCCACATAATCCAATCACAATTTTCATTCATAGCCCTTCAAATAATTTACAAGTAAATTCGTAACTGTAACTGCCCAATTAAAATCACAACAGTAGATCAATATCATTCTATTAAAAACACAATGCATGAATTACCCTATGTAATCGGTCCGACTCACAGTCATCGACTCAACACACACGCATTTTATCATTCCATAATCATCAATGGTTTTGACAGAGTCATCAAACCAGGCATTTAATTGAATTTAGTTATAGACATAAATCGAAAGATTTGATACAATCCATCCATCCCTGTAATAGAAATAGAATAACACATTCGTTATCATCAAGATACAACTCATATCATAACAAATGTTATTGTTATTCATTCGAAATTTGATTATTTAACAAATGATACACCAATTGGTCCCAGACATAGAAAATATATAGTTAGTATTGTTTAACCACACATGCTCATTGCATCGCGCTAGCGATATAATCAATCGAATCAGAGATACCATTTTGTATAAAAATAGCAAAGATATCAAATAACAACATATTCAAATCAAACTAAATCTACCACAATCAATCCAACTAAATCGATAAAACTTATGCATGACAGAGTAAGTCAAACATATAAACAGAGCACATGATATCACTATATAAAAGAGGGAAAATTATACCATCACACTTGTTGAAGCTATGTCAATCTTGAATTGAGAACTGCAGTGGAAGACTCGACGCTTTTGAACAAGATTGATCCAGCAAATCGTTGATTTTTAATATTAAAGTCAGCCTTTGCATCCCGACTAGTGAGCATTGCTACTTGTCTCTCCAAATTGTAAATTTTGGATTGCAATTTAGGGACATCCAAAGAGTATCTTTCTAACCACAGTCCACACCGGTCGCAAGGTGAAGCAACCTTTTGAGCGTATATTCCCTCAGGTTTCATGAGATGGCTTTGATACCCTGGATAGTCGGTTATCCAAGACAAGGGAGTGCTATCAACGAATTGTAATGAGTTTGTTCACCACATAAACCCTCTTCATCTAGAAAGCGCTCAATGCTCGAGTATGAGTCCTCACTGATCATGACATGCTTTGTTTTGGCAGTAGGCTTGGACTTATTTCTCTCCGTGTGAGAGATCATCCTTGCATTTTCTTGTTCTTAGTATTAGTAGCATTCTTCGTGGTTACGGGCTTAGCAACTATAGTCACAGCCATAGGCAAATTCACAACTGAGTCAGGTTCGGGTTTAGGCATTAAAACACTGTAGGGTACAGAGGTAGACTTACTCTCGGATACCACAATCTTATCGACTGCGAAGGGTTGATTCCCTCAAAACCATTACTTCTGGTTGAGAATCGCGGCTGTGAATCTCAATGTGAAAACCCAATCCATAAACAACAACCAAAGATATTTAATCAACTCCAACATGAAAGAGGCTAGTATCAGCGTGACTTCGTTTGTACTTCTTAGCCATTTTGAATAGACTTTGGTTCAGATAATGCGGCATGCTTAGCTCGTAACCCATAAATACCATTAACAAACGATGAAAACAGAAAAACAAATCCATACCGCCTTCACAAGTAACTTAATCGCTTTGAGAATCATCAAGAGATCATACCGGTTTCAACATCTTCGGAGGTAAACCTTTGTTGCACGACCTCACTGTCCGAGACCGGAACAACAATGTCCACTGACATCATTTACTTTGTAGCTTTTGGACCATCTTTGTCCCTCGACAGCGTACTAGCCGTCAGAGATTGTTCGGTGATTTCGAACTAGACATCTCCAACTTTGGCTTGGAAACCATCAAACTTACGCTACACCGAGCAACAATGATATTAAAACCATCGAACTTCTTTATAAATGAAATCCACCCGTATTCCTCAAGATTTTTGTATGCACCATCGAATGTCATCAGCGCTTGGCATCCATTAGGTTCACTCTCACAACAGGAGACATAACCTCTGCTCATGGTAGGGTTCACAATCGAATGAACAATGCAATGAGTGAATAGGATAGGGTTTCAAGAGTTTGAAATGCTCGACGACCGGAATCAACTCCATGCGCGAAGGTGGTGGGATTGTTAATTATGTACCAAGGCAAAAGCCTTCCCTAGGCCCCTAAGGGGAGAAACTATCATGGGTTCTACCAAATTAATTCAGAGATGCAAATTAAAAAAGATAACTTTATGATTAAAAGTGAGGGTGAGTGAAGAGACACAAAATCTCAACCACCCATCTAATCTAAACTCATTAGATTAAAAACCCTCACCTCCTCATGAGGTTGATTAAGGCAAATGGGCTAATTCTATCTCCGCAGTTCAAGAACAAGGAGTTGAAGAAATCTTGGTGAGAGGCCAAGAGGGCTTTTTGGTGAGATGCCAAGAAGAAGAAGATGCAACAGCCAGCCTTGTTGAGAGAACAAGAGAGGATCTGAAGCATTCTTGTTTAGGCGAACAAGAAAGAGCAAGAGAGAGGTCGAGTCGAAGAAAAGAGATGCCAGAAGAAATTTCTGCGAGCATTGGCATGCACTCCAAGGTTGCCGAATAGCATGGAGTGGAAAAGAAATTGAATCTTAGCAGAGTATTGGCACAAATTTCGCGGATAAATCATTCAAAGATAAATTGCCGGTGACAGCTTGTAACACTGGTTCAGAAATTAAGAAGCAAAGCTACAGGAATGTCCGTGATAAGTTGTGTAAATATCCAAGATGAAAATGTCAGAAGAATTTCTCGAAAGCTCATAAATACTACAAATCCCTCTCTAACCTGTTTTCCCCTTGTGGGTTTTTCCGTGGTCGAAGACCGAAAACATTTGGTGTCTAATATTTTCTCCCTCGAAGCCTTTGCATATTGTCGACATTTAATTTCGCTGAAACTTATGTTCATTATCCCTCATGTTTCAATTCAAATTTATTTTCCTGCTCAGAAATTTATTTTCCAAGTTTTAGATGTCAAACACCGCCGAGTTTAGCGCCGAACACCACCGCTGTATAAGCTGAAACACCGCTATCGAGTATATGCTAGCCAAAACACCCTTGTTGAGTATATACCGAACACGTCGAAAGGTGATGTCAAAACACCAGTCAGAAAGCATATACCGATGTCGAACACCGCCGCGGGAGCGATAGTCAAACACCATGTTGTAGCATATGCTGATGCTGTAACACCACTGTGAGCAGATGCCTAAACACCGCTGTAGCATATGATTAAACAGTGCTGAAACTGAATTTTGCATTTAAATTTAGTAGAAAAACCAGTGAGGACCAAACTCAAGGGATTTTGAAATTTTAACATGGTATCGAGCTGAGTTGAAGAGAAGGCGTAAATTTCAGCAAACAAAAGAGGGACAATACCACTTTTGCTGGGCGCTGATTTTTGAATTCCAGGATTTTCAGCGTAAAGAGGGTCATGGCTAATCGGGTTTGAGGGGTTGAAGACGCACTTATGGGGCAACAAATTTTGGTGTTTTGAAGGAGAGGATGATCTTGTTTTTGCAAGAGAACGAAGCCAGGATTGTGGAGAATACCACTACTCATCCCATTGTGGTATTCCACCGATGCTACTCTTCTTGCAACCTATATCAAGAAGAGTATCAAGGCTAAGAGATTTATTCTGATGCCATCAAGGATCATTTTGATTCCTCACGGACGGGAAGACAAATGCCTATGAGATGTGGGAGTTGACTAAATTCAGAAATGTAGTACAAAATGAGAACCGAAGATGGTTTTGAGGGAAAACCAAAGAACATAAAAATGACCAAGGTCAAACGTGGTCACATACCTTTACTAGATTGACTGTGAGGGATGAGCTTGGAGCTGTGGGGAAAGCCTTAGTTGATAGTGATCTTGTGAGAACAAGATTGAATGGTGTTTCCAAACAATGGGTTGTTTTTGTGGAGGGCATTGGTTCTAGGGAGAAGCTTCCCACTGGGAAACGCCTTTGACTTTGTTCGGGGAGGAGACCCGAGGTTAGCGGGCATGGTACCATCTACCCGGTCATGAGGGAGGAGAATGCGGCTCTTGCCACCACTAGCAAGAAGAAGTTCAGAAAGGGTCCAAAGGGAGGACAGGGTTCAAGGGTGAAGGGAAGAAAGACATGAGCAAAGTCAAGTGTTTTTATTGTCATAAGTTTGGGCACTATGCGTGATGTTGTCCAAACAAGAAGAAGAAACAAACAACAAATGCCAGAAGGGAAGAGTTTTCCACCAAGTTTGACAAGGAATTTTCCTATCGTTATTCATCATCGAGACCCACTAATTCCTATACCCTTGGTATATTGACAGCTGTTCTCGCCATATGACATCACCAAGGAGCACCTGATGGTTCACTCGTGGAGATGTAGAGGTAGTGTTTGGAGATGACCAGGAGGTCAAGGTATCGTTGTGGGATCAGATGCCTGAGGAGTCTTTGCCTCCCATGACTTTGACAGAGGTTCTTTATGTTCCCGGCTTGAAGAAGAACTTAGTCGGGCTTCTACCATTGAGGAGAAGGGCTATGAGGTCTTGTTCCGCAATGGGCAGTGCTTTTCCCCGTAGGGTCTAGCATCACTTCGCCAAAGTGATTGGTACTAGACATGAGAGGTTGTACAAGTTCTTGTTTCATCCAGTGAGAGAATTGTTTCATTCTACCAGCAGCAGCAGTGTCCTATGTGAGATATGGCACAAGGGGATGGCACATTTGCACCATGGGGCTTCATGAAGTTCCTGAGGAGATGGTGGACGGAGTTCCATTTCCTCGTGAGCACCATGAGTTGTGCAAGGTGTACATTGGGAAAGTACACTAAGACTGCTTTCCAAGCAAGGACAGAGCGGCAGGGATACTTGATTCATACATCCGAGTGGTCCGGCTGTCTTCTGCAAGATCGCTGGACTGGATCCCTATACCACTATGTTGTGGCTCCATTGATGACTTCTCTCTAAGTCTTGATTTCCATGAAGACCAAAGGACGTCTTTAGCTCTGCCTCCAAGAGTTCAAAGCTCTTGTGGAGAACTGCATGTGGAAGAAAATCGAAACTCCGAGATCGGACAATGGGGTGAGTATACCTCCAAGGAGTTTGCGGATTTCCTCGTAAGTGTGAGAGTGGGCATCAGAGGGAGTTGATTGTTCCTACAACCCGCAGCAGAATGGTTTTGCTGAGAGGAAGAACAGGGCTATCACAAGTGCAGCGAGATCTATGCTACATGATCATGGGTTGCCATTATTTCTATGGGTCGAGGCATGCTACACTACAGTTTACCGGGTAATCGTGAGTCCCCGTTGCTATCGGGGAGCATGACTCGCAGGAGGCTTCTCCTTGAAGAAGAAGCCCTGGTAAAATTTTCGTATTTTTGGGCGCACCACATATTCATATGTCCCTTCCGAAGAGGACAAAGCCGGAGCCCATGGCATAGAGAGGGATCTTGTTGGGTACGTTGAGACTTCAAAGGCTTTCCTCAGATTTACCTTCCTCCTTGAGGAAGACCGTCTTGAGGAGGGATGCCCACTATATGACTCCGAGTCTTTAGGAAGTCTAGAGGGACAGAGAGGTGGAGCAGCTCTTCATCTCGCATTCAAAGAGCCCGCAGCACTACAAGGACACGTAGAAGTTCGGCCACCGGGCCAAGACACACAGAAGTTCAAGTTCAGAAGCCACCGATCCAATGTGTGCTCGTGATCAGGTACTTCAGGGTCTACCACAGTATCATTTTCTTCAGCAGATGGGGTTGAGCTGGGAGAGTCCCCTCCACATGACACCACTTCAGAGAGGAGGAAGCCCGCGGCTTCGGACATTTTGAGTGATGCACAAAGCTCTGGGGGAACTCTGGGCGAGGCAAGTGAGGGAGAGCAAAACCTCCCGAGTAGCTGCCTAAGCACGCTGATGGTGAGAAGCGGCATTCTGGAGTCCGGTGCCTTCCATTTTTTGAGGAGGCCACTAGTAGACGTGTATGGAGAGATGCCATGATGGAAGAGCACAATTCCATCAAGCAAAGAACGATGTCCGGGAAGTTGTTCCTAGACCCGGAGGAAGTCGAGGGCACTCCAAGTGGCCTATTAAGCAAAGCATACGCAGGGACAGTAGCATTGAGAAGTACAAAGCCTCTGCCAGGTTCTCCTGTGGGCTGTGCTTGGAGGAGTCGACTATGACACCCTGGCGCCAGTTCGATACACTTCAGATCAAAGATTCCACAAAGCAGAGATGGGCTGAAGATCCACCATGTGGATGTGAAGACCGCATTTCGAATGGTCTTATTGAGGAGGAGGTATACATTGAGCGTACCCATTGGGCTTTGAGGTGCATGGGAGGAGTCTCATGTGCGATCAAGAAGGCATTAGACGGATGAAAACAAGCTCCCGTGAGCTTGGTGGCCCGAGGATTGATGCCTATTTGTAGTAGTTGGATTTTGAGAAGAGTGAGGTGGATCCCAACCCATACTTCATTATGGTTGGAGGATCCTCTCATTCTTCCGTCAGATGTGGGATGTGATCTTTTTATTATTAGCAGAGAGACTCATCGCTGAAATGCAAAGAGAGCCTTGCTTCAGAGTCTGGTGATGACAGGCATTGGACCGATGCATTACTTTTGGGATTGGAAGTTTGGCAGATTCCATTGGCCATCTTCCTGGGAAAAGGGAAGTATGTGTGTGATATTCCCGAAAGCGTATTTCAGATGGGGATAGCGTGCCCTTGACCACTCCTATGATTACCAACCGGAAGAAGCTTCATGCTTCTAAATCACAATTGGTGGATTCCACTTCGTATTGTCAGTTGATCTGGTCATTGATGTATTTATCAATACTAGGTTGTATATTTGTTTTTACTGGCCAACACCTCACCGCCATGGTGGAGCCAAGGAGAGTGCAATGGGTGGCAGAAAAACATGTGCACTCGAGCATCTTTGTGGTAACGCAGAGGATTATGGTCCTGGACTATCATAGAGGAGATGGAGTTCGTCTGCCATTAAGTACAGAATTCGCATTGGGCGTGATGTGTCGCTGATGTGAAAAGAACTTCGTGGTGTTGCTTTGGATTGGGATCGCAGTTGTGTCTTGGTTCACGGCAGCGGTCATACTTTGAGTTCAAAGCATAGGTCGAAAGTATATGCGCTAGTCGCTAGTTGTGAGGTCTGGCTTCGCAGTAAGATGTCGATTGGATTGTTCCGGCAGGCACCGAGGCCTACCGCGGATTTTACCGTGATAATCGAAGTTGCATTAAACTCTTGAGAATCCGCCTTTTCATGACCGGGCTCCAAGCATATCGAGATTCTGCGATCACTTCATCTCGCGGACATGTCTCGTAGAGAGCTGTGGAGTCATAGCGACATATCTACCGAGGAGCGGTGCTGCGTTACATACTACCAAGGCACTGAAAGCATGGCAAAGTTTGCATTTCGTGATGCTTTGGAGTGGTAGGGAGTAACACTTTCCTCGGTATGAGGGAGTAAGCAATTATGTACCAAGTGCGTTTTCTTCCCTAGGCGCCTAAGGGGAGTAATTGCCGAAATTGGGTCTTAGCCAAATTAATTTGTGAGATGCAAATTAAAAGATAACTTTATGATTAAAGTTAGGGTGAGTGAAGAGACACAAAATTTCAGCCACCCATCTAATCTAAACTCACCCATTAGATTAGAAAACCCCTCACCCTCCCTCATGAGGGTTGATTAAGGCAAATGGGCGAACCCATTCTTGGGAGTTGAAGAAATCTTGGTTAGAGGCCAAGAGGCTTTTTTGTGAGAGGCCAAGAGGCTTTTGGTGAGATGCCAAGAAGAAGATGCAAATGCCAGCCTTGTTGAGAGAACAAGAGAGGATCAAGCATTCTTGTTGAGAGAACAAGAAAGAGCAAGAGAGAGGTCGAGTCGAAGAAAAGAGATGCTAAAAAGAAATTTCGACATTGGCAGTAATCTAAGGCCGAATAACATGGAGTGGAAACGTAAATCGAATCTTGAAGAGTTTTGCACTAATTACAGGGATGATCATTCAAAGACATAAATTGCCGCATTACCAAATTAATTTCTGGTTCTGAAATTGAGAAGCAAAGCTACACAGGAATGTCCAGATAAGTTGTGTAAATATCCGAAGATGAAAATGCTGTAAAATAATCTCTCAGAAGCTCATAAATAACAAACTCTCCTCTAACCGGGTTTCCCTTGTGGGTTTTTCCAGGGTCGAAGTTGGACCAAAAATATTTGTGTCTATATTTTCGAAGTTTTGCATATTGCTGATATTAATTTCTGCGCGGTTCCCATGTTCATTATCCCTCATGTTTCATATTCCCCCAAATTTATTTTCTCGGCTCAAATTTATTTTCCGCTAAGCTTTAGATGCTTCAAACACCGTCAGAAGCTTAAGGCCGAAACACCACCGCTGCATAAGCCAAACACCGCTACCGGTAAGGCAAATAAACACCAGTATTGCAGCGTGCGCTCTAAACACGGCCGAAAGCGGCGTCAAACACCAGTCGCAGGCTGTAGCATATGCTGATGCTGAAACACCGCTGTGAGCAGATGCTGAAACACCAGGCTGTAGCATATGCTGATGCTGAAACACCACTGTGAGCAGATGCCGAAACACCGCTGTAGCATATGATGAAACAGTGCTGAAACTAAATTTGGCATTTAAATTTAGTAGAAAATTCAGTGAGACTGAAACTGGGTGGGATTTTGAAATTTTAACAGGGATTACCATCGCCACGCATTGCATTAATGACCTGTACAGAGCTGTTAAAACCAAAATCATTTAAACAAATGCATCGACCAGCCAACAGGTGAATCATCATCTCTACGTGCCATTCATCCTAGTGAGAACCAACACCTCATATGATAATAATGTGCCAAGTGTTAAGTTTAAACAAGAACAGTACCAGCATTAACTATCGATCCAACGTGCCAATTCCATCGTTCAATCAATCGCTCAAACACAGGGTTTACATAGCTCGGGACTTATGAAACATTCAACGTATAATCCAACTTTGCAAACATAGTATGTCAAGTATCGATTTGTAAAGTCGAATATGATTAATTCATGTGCCTTGAACCATTGCTATCATACCTTATAAACTTGTCCATGTATTCGATGCACATTTTATATGTTTGTATTCCAATCTTTTGAGCCATGCGATCAAAATTTCTTCATATGATAATCGAGTGAAAGTCCAAAACCAAGGATAAAAACAATATGACCAAATCCATTATAATTTTCATAAGAACAAGACCAATAACTTTTATGCCCAAAGGTTTAACAATCAAATATATCCAAATGCGCAATCAAGGTAAGATAATGCTCAAGAACATAAGTTCGAGACAAACTTTAGCAGTCATGTGATAAACCAGTGATCAAGCGTCTTTCAGCAAATTAACCAAAAACGATGACAATCTAAGCAACGAAAGAAGTGTTTTCACACTTGCAGTTGTGAAAACTAAAATGAAATTGAATCGTAATGGTCGCAAAAAATGAGACTAATGTCTAAAAGCAAAAATGCGACAATGATTTGTCGTAATACGACAAGGGGTGTAGGCAGCTTTTTGAGAGCAATCAAAAAAATGGGTTGGCTGCCAACATGTGTCTTAGGTGTTCTTCATCTGTTTTTGAATAGACAGTTACATGATTCAAGTATATGACAATAAATCTCCCAATTTCATCCACAAAGGAAATGTCCAATGCTCTCTGTAATGTGGCACCAACATTCATTAAACTAAAGGGCATACAAGAACTTGGTTATAGCCAGAAAAACCATCTAGCAAAGAGATCCTACTGGCTCCAACTACCTTCTGTAAGATATGATCTATTTTGGGAAGAGGATAATTGTCTTTAAGGGAGACTTTGTTGAGGTTTTTGAAATCAATGTAGAGACTGATTTCTTCACTCTTTTTTCTAGTAGGAACTAGATTAGAAACCCATTTTGAGAACCTTAGAGGGAAAATGATTTTAGCATCGTACATTTTCTTAATTTCCTTTTCAATTAGGGGAATTAAATTAGGGTTAATTATCCTAAGTTTCTTCTTGAAAGTCTTATGCTCTTCCTTTATAGTAATTTTGTGTTGTGTGATGCGGGTGTCATAGGATTTCAAATATTCATAGCTCCAAGCAAAAACGTCTACAAATTCTTTGAACAATTCAATATATTTCTAGTTTTGCTCAGGAGGTAAAGATTTGGATAATTTAATCATTTTAGGTTCCTCATCTGTTCCTATGTTACATTCCTCAACGTCTTTAATAGTAGGTTCAGTTTTTGGCTTTTTTGCTACATCATTGAAATCAAACAGTTCTTCAAGTGGGACTAACCCTCTAGGTAGGATATTATATTTTAGTTGAAAAAAATATGAAATTTATTCATTTTCATTTATTTTTTCTAAATCTAATTTATTTACAGTATCATTATCACTATCTACATCAATGTTTGCACTCTTAAATTAATTTTTGGACTGCAGGAAATCATGAATCTATTCATCATTACCAAACACTTTCCAGTACCTGATATTGTCTGGGACAATAGGTCTGCACTTCACCTCTACTATGTATTGGGGATTTGGATGGAAAGGTATTTTACAAGTGGCTACCGAAGTAGCCAGTCCATCTGCAAGTATGTTTTGGCGTCTGGGAATCACTTGGAAGTCAATTTCAGTAAAACATTGCAAAAAATACAACACAATGTTTCTGTAAGATCTGATTCTAGGGTGTTTGGAAGAATACTCACCTTTGATCTATTTAATGATAAGTTCAAAATCACCTCTTACCATAATTATTTTGGAACCAAGATTCTTCAACAATTTCAGGCCAAGCATCAATGCTTCATACTCAGCTATGTTATTGGTGCACTGGAAATTTAATTTATAAGAATGACTTTCTGAATACCTTGCTTTATGATTATGCACCCACACCCTAGCTCCAGATCCTTCTTTACTAACAACTCCATTGAAATCTAAACTCCAGAGAGGTTCTATTGGTTCATCAGTTTGTATTGTCATTGTTTCACTTTCCTCAGGGATTGCTTTACCTTCCTCTAGGTTACATACATCATCTTCCAACTGTGCAATTTGACCATCCATGTCACCATCATTGTATAAAATGAAGGAGTCCAAATAATAATGAACATAGTATAAAGGATAATTATGTGGTTTCTCTTGACTGATGACCATGTATTTCATCAAAGTCTCTCTGTACAATATTCTCTGTTGACCAAAAACATGAATGGTGGCATAAGACATGTCTAACTGTAAGGTACCCTTTAACTTGGAACCCAATGATCAAGATAATAGCATACCATACTTTGGAATAATATCCGCAACAACAATATCCATTACCATGATTTTGGCTAGAATTTGTGCTAAGGTAATACACAAGTCTTTGATCAGACCTATGCATTTAAATTTTCTTGAATAAAAGGAGTATAAGTCCTTGTAAGGCTTGGTGATATCAAGCCCTAATTTATCCATCACAACCTTGGGCATGAGATTGTGAGAAGCGCCAGAATCCATCATGGCATTGTGTAATGTCTTATCGTGAATATTTAAACTAATGTAGAAAAGAGGGACATAACAATTGTCAGTTTGTCCCTCAACCTCAGGACCAAACAACAACTCTGGTTGATCATCAACAACATTCACAGTGTCTGTACCTACTCCCGGTTCTATGTTCAAGGCTTTGATCACTTGTGATCTATAATCATTATTGTTCATCAGTTCTGACCGAGGAATATGTATTTTCAGTTTGGCCAATTCACTTTCCAAGATGAATGTGGTAGGATTTCTTCTTTGACTCTGAAAATCTGATTTATTAGCCACATGTTTCTGTGCAGAAGTGTTAGGCTGACTTGTGGATGAAACCTCAGTTTCAGTTATTCTTGGTATAGAATCATGTGTTATTTTTGGAGGGGTCTCTGAGCTTTTCTTTTCAGGAACTTTCTTGGCCATAAAATCTGAGGGTTTCTTAGTTTCATAAGCTTTTTTAGTTGGATTGTCATTAGGATTTTTACTTCTTAAGTTGTAATTTCCATGGACTTCCATTATGGAATTTTTGAAGGCTTTTTGTTTTGACTCTTCCTCATATACTTCGATCTATGAAAGAAGAAAAATTTCATGTTCTTACTAAGTGAGAAAAATGGAATCATTGTCATTAAACCCCATAAGATTTATGTGAATTTCGTCTAGTCCCTCTATGTTTTCTTCCCCATCATCAACATAGTTTTCCTGAAAGGGTGGCCTGATCTGCTGATCAGGACCTCTCTGTCCCCATTGTTATCTCGACTCTTTTTTCCTAATTTGGGGGGGATTTCTCCTGAAGTTGGGATTTTGGATTCGAGGGGCAAGTTGATTCTCTCTAGGTGGGATTTTGTCAGTGACTTCCAATATCTCCATCATTCTCTCCATTGTTCTAACCAAAGAATATATTTTATCATCTGCAGTGGAAGTGGAAGGTTCTTCCTTGATTGTGACTCTCCTCTATGTTCTTTTCCTGGCTCTCCTAGCTAATAGGTTTGCGTCAACACTCACAACACTTTTTTGCATATCTTCCAGAGTGGCAGAGTTTCTTTCTCTCAATTGGTAGGACATATCAGGATCAAAGCCATCATAGAACTTAATCAAGGCCAGGCCTTGAGGAGGTTTGATATTAGTAATAATTTCATTATAGATATTATTAAAACATATGCAATAGTCCTGTACAGTTTCCCCTAGGTTTCTTCTGATATTTTCATATTCAGATAAAATTTGGAGAGGATTTTTCTTTACCTCCCATCTATTGAGAAAAGTTCGGTGAAAAGAAGCAATATTAGTAATGATGTCAGTAGGTAATGATTTGAACCATTTATTAACATCACCAGTTAAAATTTGTGAAAAGAGTCTCATTTGGACATCTGCCTCATCAACTTCTTGTAAATTCAAGAAATCATTCATTTTATCCATGTGTTGTTGTGCATTAAGGGCTCCAGTACCATCAAACTGAGGAATCCTGGTTTGATAATCCTGGGGCATGTTATGTAAGGGAGAAACTAACACCAGGGGAGCATATCTCACTTCCATGATTGGTGGAGGAGGTTGGATGACAATTTGTATGATTGGTGGAGAAGTGACATATGATGTGGAGGAAATAGGGTTGTGAGGTATAGACTGAGATGCTTGAGGATTGACATAAGTTGCAACAATAGAAATGGAAGAAAGCTCAATAGACTGTTGAAAATGAGATTTATACAAGTCTTGGTCAATATTTGAAGCTAGATCTTGTATTTTATCAAACTCTTGTAGGATCTGCTGATCAAAATCTGTTCTAGGAGAGAGTCTTCCAGGGATTTTAGGTTGAAGGATGGTTTGATCTAATACTATTTTGTCCACAAAGCTATCATATTTGGTTATGAAAATAATATGCTCAAAAGGTAGGTCAAACTCGATATCCTGGATTGTGATAAGCTTCTCAGGAAGAGAAGTGTCCCTAAGAAGAGGACTGTTACTCCCTTGTCCTTCTGTTGTGTTTCTTTTTCTGATTAATTTTTTGAGGTTATCTACTATTTTTATAGGTTCTAGATCAGGGTGAGAGCTAGTGTGAATTATTTTTGGAGGCAGAACTTAAACTTTAAGAAATATAATTTAATGTGTACAAATTTCAACAACCTCTGAACATTTATCTCTTGAAAGTTAGATCTTTGATTGTTCAGAAATGAAGTTTTCTTATCCAGGGAAGACAATTTATAAGGTTTGGAAAATTTGTTCAGTTCCTGAGTATGGTCGCCACTAAGTTAGCACTCTGTAATTCCTAGAGGTTGTCAAGGGTAGAAGAAATTGACAAAGGTAACTTGCCAAAACCACTTTTGAAATTGGGATCTATCCTTGCCAGTTTCAGAGAGGGATCTCTCTGTATGATTTAGAGTTGTTTGAGTTTCAGGTATTAGGCTAGTTAAAATAATTTGAGTTTGTTCGTTTGTTTACATGAGTTGGTTGAAGATGTGCTTTAAAATTCCATTGGGATATGGTTCCAGTATTAAAGCTTAGGATCAGAGACAAATTTTATGAGGTTCCTTCATAGGGAGAGATAGTGAGACCACTGGATCTTTAGAATTAAGTGGAATGAAAAAGACAGAACAGGTGAGAAAATCAACCGAGAAAAGAAACAATTAAGAATTTCTTTACTTAATATCAAATGAATAACATGTAGATCAATAAAAAACCAAAAAGAGAGTGCACGAGGAAAATTATGTTAATTAAATTCCTTTTAATGATTATAAACAAAAAACATAATGATTACAGAGAAAGATAAACATCACCAACGTTCAAACACAAGAATCCTGTGAATGGCCTTTTTATTACTGGTTGATCCTTTTGAAAAATTACACAGATAGCTCCTTGGGTGCAAAAATCAACCCTCAATAATTCAAAGTGAGAAGTATTTATACAACAATTACATATGATCTTGTCATTAATGACTAGGATATGGTGGAGGAAAAATCTAACTAACTAGATTACAAATTACAAAATAATAAGAATGTTGGTGATCTATTTGAATCCTTGGTGTTGATTCTGAGGGAAGTAGTTGGTGGTTCATCACTTTGACTTGACTGTCTTCTTCTTGATGACTCAGAAATCCACCTCACCTTTACTCAAGTAAAGAACACAGGTATTCCCATCTCTTTGGACTAGGGATGGAAACCTTGAGAAACTTTCTGTATATTTCATCCATTTCAGTGTACTTGGAAAAAGTAGGCTTTGTGATGAAAATGTATTTTATCTCATGTTGGATGCTCAGGTCCAACTGTAAAGTTTCTAAGAAATACTTTCCATTGTTGCTCCCTTGTATACCTGCAAATTTAGAACCATCCTTTTCCACTGTGTTAATCTTCTGCTTGTAGTCTAACACAGTGATGAGCTTGTCATTTATCACTAGAAGTCCAGAGAGTCCCTTCTTATGTTGTGTGTCAACCTTGCTGAAAAACCTCTGCACTCCAATGTCCATTATCTGAGATTTATCCTCTAGTTGTAGCATCAATCCTTTATTCGTCAAGACTTTCTTGACCTCAAGGATGGTCTCTATCATGTCTTCAATTTCCAATGCCTCTAACTCCTTCTGAGTCTTGGAGTTCAAGAAAATGATGAGCTCAGTGGCCTTTGTGGGCTTCTCTCCTAATTATTCCTGTATCTTTTCAATTGCCTGCCCAGACTTTTGTACTAGTTCATGTTGTTCAATTGGTTTTTGTATGAATGGCCATATCTCTACCATTGACTTGTTGATGTCCATACAGATGTTTTCCTTGGCCTCAGACAATGTTTTGGCCATGAAAGTCTCCTTCTACAACTTCTGTATTTCTTGGCTGAGTCTTTGTGATTTATGCATCTCTGTATTATAACTGGCCTGGAACATGGATTTCAGATTCTTGAGGTTTTTTACCTCTTCTTGCAATCTTATGATTTCTTCCCCTTGAAGGGTCATGTCCTCCATTGACTTCACCAATTGATCAGAAGCGTCTAACTTTTACTGGGATGGTTGATGGAATATTTGTTGTTGTGGTTGTTGTTATTGTACTAACTCCTATGAGAGGGACTGCATCCAGTGGGATAAAAACCATCTTCACACTCTGTTCTTTCTCTTTAACCAAATTATCTAGCTCAACCTCCATCTCCTTTATTTGTGCATTATTCTCCATTATCAATTTCAGCATCTCCTCTTTGTGGCCTTCACTTTTAGCCATTTCCTTTTCTTATGAATCTCCAATGGTTGGAAATTTCAATTGTTTCCTTAGATATTATATGTTAGCATTTTTCTTCTTCAGAAGTTCCTCGGATGCCTTGACATTGGATGGATCATAACCGATATTTAGTACCAATTCCTCTAGGGATTTGATTTTATTATCTTTGACCAGAGAGGATATCTTTTCCAACTTCAACTGAGATTGGACATTATTTAGAGACACCTACAATTTTGCAGCAGTCAATGAAGTATTTGTCAAGGTGGAGAAGATCATCTCCCCTGTTTGCCTATGCATGTCCATTTGATCTGCTGGGTGGACCTCTTTCACATCAAACTCCAATGATGTTTTCTTGTAATCAAAATCTGTCTTGGGATGAGGGACCTGTGCCTGTAATAATTCCATGTGCATCCTCCCCTTCTCTGAGTCGAATGTAGACAATAATCTGTGTTGATTTGTGGATGTCTTCTTCCAGAACTGGGCATATGTGCTATTGTTTAGACTTTCATTCTTCTTCTTGATCATCTTGTATTTGTCAAAAATGTTTGATTATGTTGGCTCTTGTGAGAACTCAGTCGTCAATGTAGTGTCTATTTGTTTCTTGGATGAGGATGTAGATACTATGTGTTGGCTTCCTCAGAAGACTGATGAATGTGGTCCCTCAATAACTATAGTGGACTAAGTTTCTTATTCTCTAAGCCTCTCTAGTGTGTGACTAGTTTTGGTCCTCTTTCTGTACACTTGGAAGTCTTTAGTTGACACCTCTGTGACTGAAGGTGAAACCTCTTTCCTGGATATTTTTTATATTTTTACCTGAGGAGTGTTGGTGTGTGAGGCAGTGACAGTGGGGGATTCTTCTTTAGTTTCCAACAATGTATTTTCCTAGCAATCTGTCTGATTCATAAAATATCCAACCTTAGTCTTTGGCACATGAGCATATGAAGAAGTCTTATGTTTGAGCCTAGTTTTTGATATGATGTCAAAGGGATCATAGCTCCATGGGAAACTCAAACTGAAATTCATTTCTTTCAAGAGATTGTTGGCTTCTTCTCCTCCAGCTCTGTTGTTGCATATGAAGGAACCAATTTGGCTCTTGATCCTAAGCTATTGCTTCTTCTTGAATGACACGAGGTGGATGTCATCAGAGTGTATCATCTGCCTGATGTATTCCAAGGAAACGATTCTGACAGGAAGGTACTTTGGCAGTTTGTATGGTGGTAATTCACACCCATAAACTCTGATCTATGTATGGGTCTGGTAAAGATACCAATCCCCTATTTTGTCTAAGTCTGATAGGTGAATAATTATTTGAACCTCCTCATTTATCCTTTGTTCCATTCTGTTGTTGATCATGCACACCAATGGATGGTAAAATTGATCGATGAAATTTTTGAAGCTAAACTCGGATGAGTTCTTCCTTACTAGTGATGTCCAAGAAGTCACTGGTTGAGGGTTCCTGTTTTGATCCAATTTCTAAAAAGCATAAGAGAATTTGTCTACTTGGAATAAGAGGAATAGATACACCAGCATTGAGGAGTACCTGAACATTCCCTCTATGGAGAACTTGAAAATATGTTCATGTATAATGTCAGCCAAAAACTGATTGTAATAAAAGTGAGTTGTAGCTTTCTCTTTAGTGGAGAAGATGAACAAAAAACCCAGTATGGGTTCATCTACCCACTCATCGAAATAGTATCCTAACATGCAGCATAGGGTGGGAATGATTTGGTTGGCTCTGAATCAAAAGATGGAAGAATGCTAGGGAGGGTTATTTTTAGGCAACAATGTGTCTTTTGTTAATAAGATTTCGAATATTTGGGCTCTCTGAGCGAAGGAAAGTTTCTGATAGAGTTCAGTTAGAATTTCAATGGAGAAGGGGCTGGCAGAATCGGTTCTGGGGATCTGCAACATTTAGTTTATTGTTTTAGGGGTGATGGTGAACAAAGTTTCACCAGATGAAGACACGATGGCCCTTTGTCCGGAAAGGTAATGGGCTTGACACTTCAGGGTGAACTCAGGGAAGTGATAGGTATGGGGAAACATGTACAGTGGAAGATTAGACTCCCAGAGTCTGATCTTGTCACTTTGGTCTAGAAAAATATCTTTAAGCTAGAAGTGTAATTCGAAGAAATCGAATTCACACTTCGACTCTACAATTCGTTAATCTTTGTCATCTAGGGGGGGCGGTCCAGGTCGATGGGAGGAGGAATGAATGGATTTTCTTTTGTTTCAACAGATTTGGATTTGGGTGCCATGATTAATCGAAGATCTGAAGACGGAAAAAGGTATGGTCTATGATTACCCGACTTAAAGGTTCCTGTCGACGGTGAGCTTGGTGGCATTTGGATTGAAAACAGAAAATGGTTGGGTCGACTGTATCTGGATCAGTGAACAATGTGGTAATGGTGAAGAAACAGAGTTAAACGGTGTAGGAGAGTGTCCATTATGGCACGGGCGATGAGTTGGATGAGTAATGGTCATGGGGAAAGGCATTGATTGGCTAATGGGTAGATGGTGTGACGTGGAGAGTATTGAATGGCCAATGGGTATATATGAGTGTGACGTGTGACAGGGTAGTGGGGTATGGTGGCGGAGTGTGGTGGGCGGTATCGAATGAGTGGTTAGGTGGTTTCCCCGGAGGGGGGGGGTAGGTGGTAAGAGGAAAAGAGAGGGGGAGTCTGGTAAGATATGGAGATGACACATTGCGAGGGGCCTGTGCTGAGAAAACCGCTCTCCCAGAGCCCCCTCCCCCCCACACCGTTAAAGGTAGAAAGGTCGGGGGGGGTCTGAAATTCACTACTGGCCGTTGATCTAAGAGCTGCTTGATCAACCGCTAAGAACTATGCGCCCTTTAGCCACAAAACGCCAAAATTTCAAATCTTGGTCGGACTTAGGATAAAAGCATATTGTGGGTAGCGCTAGCTCCCATTTCTTTATTTTTTTCACCAAGGGGTCAAAAACACATAAAATTAACTCAAATAAAAGGCATTTAAGAAACCTTTTGCAGTTTTTTATTGAAATAAAGCATGATGTTGGCCCTTGGGTATGGAAGCAAGTGAATATCAAGGAATAAAAGGAAAAATGTGAACTTCACGCAAGACACACAGATTTTTATTGGGTCGAAGTAAGAAAAATAGCAGAAAAGATGGAGTGAAGTCCGAGAAAGAAAGTCGTTGGATGAGGAGATCAAGGATGACATATAAGCAAGAAAGAAGGATCGTGGACAACTCAGCAAGTGAAAGAAGCCACCGTTAGATGTTGTCGAGCACCGCGCGAGAAGAAATGAAAGACAAGTTGGTGAAGCCCTGAAAATATGGGTCAAGTTGACCTAGGGTTTTAGACACCTAGGGTTTTGGTATCTAGGGTTTTGGAAATCTAGGTTTCGGCCTAAGGTTGTCAGTGAGTAATTGTAATGTATAAATAAAGGTCATGAGGACTTAGTTTGGGGTTGTTGGTAATATATTGTTGTTGATTTAGTGGTGTTGTTGTGTGAGAGATTACTATTGTGTGAGAGAGAAGCGTTGAGTGTGAGAGCCTTCTGGTATTGTAAGATATTTAGTTGGGTGTGAAGATCAACCCTACAGCTGGGTGTGTAGGGAGGGGAGAGAAAGAGAGGAGAAGAGAAGGGATATGCTATATAAGAGCGTAGACAAGAACTGTATGCTTCTTCTTAATATATTATAAAGAACAGTTCTGTGGGCGTATCCCTAGAGAGAGGGTGAACCATGTATATTTTGCGTTATGTGTGATTGATATTCTATCTCTATCATTGACATATTGTGATTGCATTGTTGTGTTAGATATGATAAGTATATGTGCAGAGTAGATCTAAGCTGATAAGTGATATATGAATGTTGCGTCGCCCTTGTGTTAGATCCACTTGATATTCTCGTTGGTTGTAGACATCTATTTCCTGCAACCCCCCCATATCTTCTTCGGGTGAGACTGCATATGCTTCGCAGGTGTTGTTGAAAGGGCCAATAGTTAGGGCTTGTTGGTGCGATCTTGGATTTGAACCATGGGTCTACCCCTGTGCCAACAAATGGTTCCATTTCCAGGGTTGGAGTCGTCTTGAGGGAATGTCAAGGTGGTTTCCATCGAAGATAGAGACTCAAAAGTGGATAGAGGATCAAGAAAAGTACTTCGCTGAAGCCCAAAACAAGAACCCTAATCTTAGTTCGGAGGATTGGTTGGAGAAATGTATCTTTACTGATATACACAAAATTTTCTTTTGGGGAATCCATCAGGAGGTGTATGAGTGGCTAGCTAGATTAGCAGATACCCAATTTGAGATTTGATCTAGACCTCCTATGGTTTAGACATCGGAGCTGATCAAGAAGGTCAAAAGAGTTGATAACACCGTATCACGAGCAATAGATCACTGGTTTGATAGCACCATTGGAGGGTACATCACAGAGTTTTATGTTGACAGAGTAGAGTCATACAACCAAGATGAGAGATACTTCTTCAAGGGACCCAGAGGAAAATTTTTACAATTCCTGAGGTTGAGACTCAAGATGATATTGCATGAGAAGAACCTCTTGAAGATACAATAGATTGCTCAGACATAGAAAGGATAATGTTCAATAATTCGGACAACAACAACGACAATGACACATAATTTGGACATAGGCACAGTGGGAGAGTGTTCAGAGAAGTTCACCTTGCGAACCTATTTAAGAAGAACTACCGAGACGAGGGTTTCTACAGTGGAGAAGAGGTAGATTTGACATATGAGGAGAATTTAGAACCTACTAGGATAGAGGAAGCAAAAGCTAAAGGGCCTCGTTGAGAAGAACCTGAAACTTCAGGAACTGTGTAGACCATTGAAGTAAGTATTGTTATCCCTCCTGTCGGTTCAGTAGTATTAAGCCATCAGAGTAATCATAGCAATCCACCACACATTCAGTCAGAGACCCTAGGAAGATATATGGTAGATGAGACGAGACTCCCTATATTTAGGGGAGATGGATCTGAAGATCCTGATCAGCACTGGTTCCTTGGTGAATCCGTATGGAACATTAAAAATTCCACCGACGAAGTTGTCAAAAGAACATAGTTTAGTACCACTCTAAGGGACCACGCACTGAGATGGTACATGAAGCTTGGTCAAAGACTTTCACAGCCTAAGCCACTGAATTAGATTAAGAATGCGTTGATTGCAGAGTTCAAGAAACCAACAGAGCTGAAAGAGATCAATAAGAAGGTGGTCGAACCCGTTTGGGAATTCGATCAGAGATTCAAAACCTTAACAAACCGATTGAATTTTCAGATCCCAAATGAACAGAACAAAGAATGGTTCATTGCTGCCCTCTTACCACATATCAGAGTTCCTCTTATGCAACATAATATTTCTTCACAGTCTGAGGCACTGGAGAACACCATGAAGCTAGAATCAACCCCTATGGGAGAATACAGCTCAGGTATGAGCTAGATATTGAGTCAGCTAACAAGTTTGTCTTTGCAGGTCGAAGATATGAAGAAAGATAAAGGAAAATATAAAAGAGAAGATATATGGTGTGTCAGATGAAGATCAGAAGGCCCTGACAAGAAGCATTGTCCCATATTCAATGAATACTTGGCTTCTAGAGCTCCAAGCCCTTTGAAGCAAGTCACCTTACCTTGGTGCGAGGTATGCAGAAACAAACATCACCCCAGTGAGTGCTACTACATGAAAAAGTATGTTCAGACACCTACAAATTTGTATTGCACATTCTGTAATTCTATGGGACATGATGATAGATATTGTAGGTCTTACAACCTCATGCATGAAAGGTCAAGAGACATATACAAGATTCAAGGTGAAGTACAACAAGAAGGAAACACTATGCAGTATAACTCTCCCGGAAGAGGCAACTTCAATCCTCACGGTGGATTCAGAGGAAAAGGACAAGGAGGAGGAATGGGTCAAGGCCGAGGACAGATCATCTGTTATAACTGTACACAGCCAGGAAACCTTGCAAGGGATTGTCAGAACCCTTGTACTACTTGCAGTTACTGCAACTCGTTTGAACATGTTATAGAAGATTGTCTTGTGATGCTAGCTAAGATTCAGGAAAGACGAGGACCTCAACAGAACCCATAGGTACAACTAATATATGTTGAACCTCATGGAGAATACCCTAGAGTGTTTGTTATAACCATAAGAGGCGTTGTTACGGGAGATGACAAAATGATCCAAGGGAAGACTACAGAAGATTCAAGAATCCGAAAGGCTACAGAGAAGACACAAATGTTTGATGCAAATAAAGAAAGAAGGATGTTTGAGGAAGCAAGAAACAAATTTAGATGAGACCAAGGTTCCTCATAAAATACAATACCAAAAGTGATAGAATATGGAATTCCTTTGGCATTTGATCCATCTTCTTCGCCAAAAGAAGGAAAAGAGGTAAGCAAGCTCATGGAATTTCTATATACTTGTATTAAGTTGATTCAGGATGAAAGTGTTGTACAAGAGTTACAAAATATAATCAGACAATATGAGCAATAAAATATAGACCCCTTACTGAATAGGGAAGTACAGTAAGAAGATAAGGACAAATAAGGAATTACATTTGAATGCTCAAATAGGAGAGTACGAGATAGATTATGTAGTCCTCGACTTAGGGTCAAAGGTCAATGTCATGATGAAGAAAACCTGGGCGCTGATGGGAAAACCAAAGTTTATATATTCCCCTATCAGGCTTAGGATGGCTAACCAACAAGCTATAATCCCTTTTGGCAGATTAGAACATGTCCCTATGGACATTGATGGAGTAATAACATTTTCAAATTTTGAGGTAATTGAGATAGTTCACAACAACTTCCCTTATCTTGTGTTGTTAGGAATCGATTGGGCTTTCAATAATTCCACTGTGGTTGATTTAAAGAAGAGATGTATGAATTTTGAAAGAGATGGCCTTAGGGTCATCGTACCTTTATATCTAGATGAAGGTCAGCGGTACACAAAACCTATCAGAGAAGAAGATCACGCATATGCACTAGAAAACATATACAAATTAACATCCAGACAATAGAATTACATTAATCCCACAGTCGATTGAAACTTAGCTGGTGAAGTGATAGCGTATGCTCATCCAACTCAGAAGAAGCACTGGATAACTGGAAGAATAATATGTATGAAGTATCTACAAGAAGATGTGCTAGACTAACCAGAGAAGTTCCCTGGATCGGCACAACCGTAAGTAACTTACCCACCTTTGATGGTCTAAATCMTTTAGAAACCTTCTTGTCGGACTTGGAAGAAAGTGTACCAATGCAACAACGACTATTGAAAATGGAGGAGGACTTGAAATCCACACCAACAATATGGTGGGGGGCACACAAAAGTAACATTACAGATTGGATACAATGTCATACCCTGATGACAACGTGCTTCTCAGCACAAGTAGAAGGCTGTGAAGTTCGATACACAAGTCAAATATTCCCAAAGGACCATGTGAAAAACTGTGAAGAAGCCTGGAGCAATGTTCCGCAACAACAATGGGTACACAAATTCATCAACACACTGGACACGACACCTATCAACTGGTACCTTCAAGCATAGTTGTGCCTCATCACTATAGATTGGAAAGGTATGAATCAGAATTTTGTAAGCACCTTCTTATTTGAAATTCAATATCCTTCAATAGATCAATAATTATATATTGTGAGATAGAAATTATTCGAGGAGGTGAACAGGAAGAGGATGAATGGACTGTGCCTCTCGAGAAACTGCAAGGCTGTTACACCATCAATGTCAATGAAGACGATGATCCTAGGAAGGTGAACATCACATAAACAAAAGGCCAAATATATGTGGAAGGACCAGGAGTTGAGATACCATTTATTGGACAACCGATTAAGATTAATAAGGTAAACATTGGAATAGAGAAGACACCAAATTTTGCAAATGTGGGAGATTACTGGGATGCTGCCACCATTGACAAAATCACAGAGTTACTGCATGAATATCAAGACTTGTTTCCAACCAATTTTAGTGATATGAAGGGAATTAAAGTACCTATGGGAGAGATGAGGATCCATATAAAGCTAGGTGCAAGACCAGTTAAACAAAGACCGTACAGACTAAACCCTAAATATAAGGAAAAATTGAAATTTGAGCTCGACAGAATGTTGGAAGCAGGGATTATAGAGCATGTTGAAGAGTCAGAATGGATTAGGCCTATGGTGGTAAAAGAAAAGAAGAAAGGAGAGATCAGGATATGTGTATATCTCAGGAAGCTGAATGATTCTTGTTTGCATGACCCCTTCCTTATTCCATTCACTGACGAAGTGTTAGATAATGTGGGAGGCCAGGAAGTATATTCTTTTACAGATGGATTTTCAGGATATCATCAGATTTAGATTGCTAAGGAAGATCACCATAAGACCACATTTGTAATAGAATGGGGGTCCTATTAGTATACATTGATGCCATTTGGATTAAATAATGCCCCAACCATATTTTCCAGGGTGGTAGTCGAAGCATTCAAGGAATTTCTGCATAAATTTCTAGAAGCATATTTTGATGATTGGACTATTTTTAGTTTATTAAAAAATCATATTAAATGTCTAAGTCTATTGTTGGATAAATGCAGGCAGTGTCAAATTGTTTTGAACCTAAAGAAATGTATTTTATTTTCACCATTTGGAGTGTTGTTAGGTCATATTGTGTGCAAGTAGGGATTACTGGTAGATCCATCCAAGATCACCATTATAGTTGATCTACCCCCTCCTACTTTAGTTAACCAACTGCACACTGCGTTAGGACACACAGGCTACTACATGAAGTTCATTAAGGGATATGCTCAGATTACAGTGCCCATGGAGAAGTTGTTAGTTTAGTTGGACAGAAGAATGCCAATAGAGCTTCGACACACTAAAACAAAAAATGGTTACTACGCCCATTTTGGTTTTCCAAGATTGGACCAAGGAGTTTCATGTGCATGTCGATGTGTATTCCATTTATTTAGGAGCTTTGTTAGCACAGCTGGGAGAAGGAGATATTGACTGCTCATTATCCTTTGCTAGCCAGGAATCTATCAACTACTGAGATTAATTACACCACCACTGTGTGAGAAGGGTTAGCCATGGTGTATGCATTGCAGAAATTTCACCACTACTTGTTGGCAAGACACTTCAAAATTTTYACTGATCACTCCACGCTGAAATACCTAGACAACAAGATAGTGTTGGGGGGAATGATATGCAGATGGATTCTTCTATTTCAGGAATATGATTTTGAGATCATAGTAAATCCAAGGAGAATGAAAAAAGGTCCTGATCACTTGTCAAGATTGGAAGATGGTGAAGAGCCGACCAGTTTGGAGGATGCACTACTAGATGCACAACTATTGGCCATTAGAAATATCGATGACCAATTCTCATAGATAGTCCAATTCCTATCAACAGGAATGAAACCTAGTGAGTACAAAATTCCTCAGAACAACTAGTAGTGTGCGCTGCAGAGTTCTCACTTATAGTTGGACATCTGTACAAGATGGGACCTGATGAGATATTGAGAAGGTGTGTTATGGAGGCAGAACGACCACTGATCCTTGCAGAATCTCATGATGGCATCGTAGGAGGAAATTATGTAGGAAAAGTAACTGTGCAGAAGGTTCTGAGAGCTGGCCTTTGGTGGCTTACCTTACAAAGAGATTCTAAAGACTATTCTAGAGCCTACGATGTATGCCAAAGAGTTGGGAAACCATCCAGAATATATGAAATTCCATTGGCACCACAACTAACCCTACAATCATTTGAGAAATGGGTCATTGACTTTGTTAGACCTATAAACCCACCAGGAAAATGTACAGGAGCAAGGTACATAATTACTGGGACATAGTACTTGACTAGATGGGCTGAAGCAAGAGCAGTCAAGGACTATAGTGCCACTACAGCTTCATGTTTCATATTTTATGACATCATAACTAGGTTTGGATGCCCAAATATCCTTATGAGTGATCAAGGCACACATTTCATCAATAAGACAATTGATCAAGGCAGTCCACCATCAAAAGAGCACATCGTACAATCCAAAAGAAAATGGGACAGTCGAAGAAATCAACAAGATTTTGGAAGAAACACTAACCAAGATTTGCAGTGTGAACATGGATGATTGGGATTTAAGAGTACCAACAGTATTATGGGCCTATAGGACTACTTGCAAGAAACTAACAATGCAGACCCCCTTCAAGTTGGTATATGGTCTTGAAGTTGTTGTTCCAATGGAATATTTGGTACCAAGCCTAAGAATTGTTGCCTTTACAGATATGGATGACCCTGGCATTATTCAAGAGAGGCTTGCACAGTTGGTTGAATTGGAGGAAGACATATTTGTTGCAGGATTCCATTAGAAGCTACAAAAGGAAAGAGAGAAGGCCTACCATGACAGGAACATCAGGAAGAAGGCATTTAGACAAGGTGATCTAGTCCTGATATATGATAGTAAGTTCATCAAACACCCTGGGAAGCTTAGAATGAATTGGCTAGGGCCATATGAGATCGCCTATGTTACCGAGGGAGGAGCTACGTAATTGAAGACATTGAATGGGGAGTGGAATGAAGGATTAGTGAATGGGATCTGACTGAAGTTGTACTATGAAAACCAGCTTCCTTGTAGCTCTCAGTAAAAGCATGAAGAAAAGGGTCTAGGTACCAGGTGCAGTTGAAATTGGGTACCAGACATAGAAAATACAATTTGCACAAGGAGGAAAAGGAGGCATAGAACATAAAATAGAGGTTTCATTGTGCAGCTTACATTCGAAGTAAAACAAGAAGCTTAGATCTGAAGTGCCTCGGAACGAGTCACAGATGAGTGTTGGGGGCCTGTTCACCCTTGGGTATGGAAGCAAGCAAAGATCAAGGAAGAAAAGGAAAAATGAAAAATTTGTGCAAGACACAATGACTGTTATTGGGTCGAAGTAAGCAAAATAACAGAAAAGATGGAGTGAAGTCCGAGAAAGAAAGTCGTTGGATGAGGAGATCAAAGATGATATATAAGCAAGAAAGAGGGATCATGGAAAACTCAACAAGTGGAAGAAGCCACCGTTAGATGTTGTGGATCACTGCGTGAGAAGAAAGGAAAGACAGGCTGATGAAGCCCTGAAAATATGGGTCAAGTTGACCTAGGGTTTTATACACCTAGGGTTTTGGTATCTAGGGTTTTGGACACCTAGGTTTCGGCCTAAGGATGTCGGTAAGAAATTTTTATGTATAAATAAAGGTTACGAGGACCTATTTTGGGGTTGTTTGTACAATATTGTTGTTGCTTTAGTGGTGTTGTTGTGTTGTATAATGCCAGCTAGAAACTGACTATAATCAAATTGAGTTGTAGCTTTCTCTTTAGTGGAGAAGATGAACAAAAAACCCAGTATGGGTTCATCTACCCACTCATTGGAATAATATCCTAACATGTAGCATAGGGTGGAAATGATTTTGTTGGATCTGACTGAAAAGATGGAAGAAGGATAGGGAGGGTTATTTTTTGGCAACTGTGTGTCTTCTAGTAAGAAGATTTCGAATATCTGGGCTCTCTAAGGGAAGGAAAGTTTCTAATAGATTTCAGTTAGAATTTCAATGGAGAAGGGGTTGGTAGAATCAGTTCTGGGGATCTGCAACATTTAGTTTATTGTTTCAAGGGTGAAAGTGAACAGAGTTTCACCAGATTAAAGGAATAAAGGTCGAGGGGGTTGAAATTCACTGCTAGTCGTTGATCTAAGCGCGACTTGATCAACCGCTGAGAACTATGTGCCCTTTAGCCACAAAACACCAAAAGGTCAAATTTCAGTTGGAATTAGGATAAAATCATATTGTGGGTAGTGCTAGCTCCCCTTTTTTATTGTTTTCACCAAGGGGTAAAAAACACATCAAATTAACTCAAATAAAAGGCATTTAAGAAACCTTTTGCAAATTTTTATTGAAATAAAGCATGATGTTGGCCCGCGGGTATGGAAGCAAGTGAAGATCAAGGAATAAAATCAAAAATGAAAACTTCACGCAAGACACAGTGACTGTTATTGGTTCGAAGTAAGAAAAATAACATAAAATATGGAGCGAAGTCCGAGAAAGCAAGTCATTGGATGAGGAGATCAAGGATGAAAGATAAGCAAGAAACAAGGATCGTGGACAACTCAGAAAGTGGAAGAATCCACCATTTTATGTTGTGGAGCACCATGCGAGAAGAAAGGAAAGACAGGCTGGTGAAGCCCTAAAAATATGGGTCAAGTTGACCTAGGGTTTTAGACACCTAGGGTTTTGGTATCTAGGGTTTTGGACACCTAGGTTTCGGCCTAAGGTTGTCGGTGAGTAATTGTAATGTATAAATAAAGGTCATGAGGACCTAGTTTGGAGTTGTTGGTATGATATTGTTGTTGATTTAGTGGTGTTTTTGTGTGATAGATTACTATTGTGAGAGAGAGAAGCACTGAGTGTGAGAGAATTTTGGTATGGTAAGATATTCAGTTGGGTGCGAAGATCAACCCTGTAGCTGGGTGCGCAGGGAGGGGAGAGAAAGAGAGGAGAAGGGATCTACTAGATAAGAGCGCAGACAAGAACTGTATGCTTCTTCTTAATATATTATAAAGCACAGTTATGTGGACATAGCCCTAGAGAGAGGGTGAACCACGTATATTTTGTGTTATGTGTGATTGATATTTTGTCTCTGTCATTGACATACTGTGATTGCATTGTTGTGTTAGATCTGATAAGTAGATGTGCAGAGTAGATCTAAGATGATAAGTGATATATGAATGTTTCACTTCCCTTGTGTTAGATCCACTTGATATTCCCCTTGGTTGTGGACATCTCTGTCTTGCAACCCCCCCATAACTGCTTCGGGTGAGACTACATATGCTTCGTAGGTGTTACTGAAAGGGCCAGTAGTTAGGGCTTGTTGGTGCGCTCTTGGAGTTGAACCCTGGGTCTACTATGTGCCAACACATGATAATACAGTTCCTAATCTAATCACCTAACACATTAACCCAACTTAAATTGTTGGGTCAATAATTACTCTAACCTAAGATATTTGGCCAAGATTAGACTGTTTGGCAAAACTTATTCACTAGCCTATCTAATTTGGCCAAGGTTAGACTATTTGACCAAATGTATTCACTATCCTATCAGCATAAATTTAAAGGGTTTGATCATGGTTAAACAGTATGAATCAAACCAAGATTATTTCATGGGGTTTTATCTTTTTATTTTTTATTTTTTATACCCTCTTTTGATTTTTATTCTTTTCTTTTCTTTTTGTAAATCATTTGTAGAATAAAATATTATTTACAATATAATACAACTAGAGGAAGAGATACTAATCACCAGGTGATCCTATGAAATATAGGGTTATAATACCTGGGAGCTTGATAACAGAATCTAGAACCTCTGCATCTTCATCTTCTCAAGTTTCCATGGCTTTACCAACATGTATGCCCCCTAATACACTGCCAGACCATGTACGTATGCACCCTAATACACTTTTAGCCCACGTACACCTCAGTATGTATGCACCCTAATACACTATCAACCCCTGTCTGCCTCAGAAACCAGGGTTTTTTAGTATTTGTTGTAATTCCGAAACTTTCACCATCAACCCTTCGTACTACCTCAGAATTTCACAACTTCAGATGTATCAATGAGTAATTGTAATAATCCTTACACAACAAAAGATATTCAATGTGTTCAAGTGTGATTAAATGAGAGAGCCTTGCCTCTTATTTATACTTTCATGTAGCATCCCACTTTCCTTATTTTAGGGAGTTCTCCATTAAGTTTATTATTTAAATAATTTCTTTTTCAAACACTTTGACTTTTTGGGGCTTTTAGATGACTCATGAGGGTCCTCCAACTTCACATGGCCATAACTCTCTAACCGTGAGGAGTTACGTGACATTCAACATACCACCAGAAATCGCATGACAAGCAATATACATCCATGATAGTTTCACTAACAAATTCACTGACCTTCATCTCTTTATTCCACAATTAAGCATGGGTTCTCTAACCATACTTCTATGATAAATCAATCCGCAAAACATCTTCTCATGAGGGATTTCACCATAAGGGGACCACTTTGGATTTCATCCATTTGTACTTCTTGTCAACTATGACAATACAATAATAAGTCATCTTTACATCAAACAAAATTGGGTCCATTACCCAAACCTTTGTGCTACTGGAATTTTCTACCAGACTTTCTTCAAGGGTTGAAATCAATGACTAACAACCTTAATCAACAATCTCCCCCTTTGTCATTGATGGAAATACTCTGATGCAATACTGAAATCATGTCATGCAATATTGAAGTCATATCACTCATGCTTCCCATGGAACCATGCCTCTATCCTATGCATCTCTATGACCATTTCTACCACTGGAATCATTTCTATGTCCTCTGCATCTGATAAATCTCTCCCCCTTTGTCATCAATGGAAAAGGTATATTTCCATCCAGGGACTCTCCCCCTAACTAAGTTGTCCTTTTTATGGTGCTTCCTCATGTACATCTAAGACATATAAGATAATCATTCAAAATAATTCATTTTGGAGTAGAAATACCTCTTATTCTTTGGTGAAGATACTCAAAGGCTTCCCATGGAAGTGGTTTTGTGAAGATGTCTGCCACTTGTTCTTTTTTGCCCACATACTCAACTCTGATTTTATTTTCTACAACTTGTTCCCATAGAAAGTGATACTTGACTGGAATGTTCTTTGTCTTGGAGTGCATAACCGGGTTCTTTGAGATACTGATGGTGCTTGTATTATCACAATAGATTGGAATGGGCTCATCATACTCAACCTGTATATATGTCACAATTTGTTTCATCCAAAGAACCTGTGTACAACATGTTTTTGCTACAATATACTCTGCCTCGACTGTACATAAAGATACTAATGATTGTTTCTTTCTTAGCCATGATACTAAACATTCACCCAAGTAGAACGATTCTCCACTGGTGCTTCATTGTTCATCAATACAACCTGACCAAACTGCATCTATGTAGGTAATATGTGATAGATCCTTTCCTTTTGGATACCATAATCCAAACTCTTTTGTTCCTTTGAGATATCTCAAAATCCTCTTCACTGCTAATACATGTGATTCCTTTGTTGTTGCTTGAAATCGTGCCACCTGTCCAACTCCCTACATTACATCTGGTCTGGATGTTGTTACATATAGTAGGCTACTAATCATTGACCTATATTTCCTCTGATCTGTAGACCTTGAATCATCATATTTTCTCAACTTGCAACTGGTTTGCATGGGAGTGATAACCGGTTGTTTGCAATCTTCCATTCCTAACATATTTAGCATTTCTTTGATATACTTGGTTTGAGAAATAAAAATTCCTTGGTTGCTTTGACGTATTTGAAGTCCTAGAAAGAAGGATAGTTCTCCAAGATATGACATTTCAAATTCATTCTGCATATCCTTTGAAAATTTTGGTCTAAACTGTCATCATCACTACCAAAAATAATATCATCAACATAAACTTCAATTAATAAAATACTATCTTGACTTACCTTGATGTAGAGGTTATTGTCTCCACTTCCTTTTCTAAACCCTTCGTGTTGTATATATTTATCCAGTCTAGAGTACCATGCTCTAGGAGTCTGTTTTAGACCATACAAGGCCTTCTTTAATTTACACACATAATCTGCATTCTCTGGCAACTGAAATCCTTCTGGTTGTTCACTGTAGACTTCTTCTTCAAGTTCCCCATTCAGAAAAGTTGATTTTACATCCATCTGATACACTTTAATATTTTTGGAGCATGCATAAGCTAAAAGCAATCAGATTGCTTCCATTATGGAAAATGGGGCAAATGTCTCTTATAATTTGATTCCTTCAACTTGTGCATATCCTTTAGATACCAATCTAGATTTGTTCCTTGTAACCTGTCCATCTTCATTCAATTTATTCCTTTATACCCACTTTGTGTCGATCACATTCTTATCCTTTGGTCTTGGAACCAATTCCCAAGTGTCATTTTTCTCTATTTGATCCAATTCTTCATCTATGGCCTTATTCCAAAATGCATCCTTGCTAGCCTCTTCAAAACATGTTGGTTCAATCGTAGATGAGAGTGCTAGGTGCGTTTGTTCTGGTGAATGGATTCTTCTTCTAGTCTCAACTCCTGCATCTTTGTTTCCTATAATATGATCTAACGGATGATTCTTCTATAATCGTCTACTAGGTATCTTTGGAGGCACTTGTTGAACTTGCTCTTCTTCTTCTGTTAGATCCTCTTCATCTTCATCTTCCCCTTCTTTTTCATCTTTTGTTTCTTCTTCGTAAATTTGTTCCATTGATTCATTTTCTTCTTCCATTAATTCTTGTCTACCCGTTTCATCAATTGTTATGTTGATTCTTTCCATAAATTTGTTCAATCTCAGGTTGTAACACTTGTATGATTTCCTTGTACTTGAGTAACCAACAAGTACTCCTTTGTCCACACGAGATTCAAACTTTCCCATTCTGCCATCTTCTCTTTTGATGTAGCATTTTCTTCCAAAAACTATGAAGTGCTTCACATTTGTTGGTCTTCTTTTCCATAGCTCATAGGGAGTTTTGTCAGTGGTGTTTCTGAGAATTACTCTATTTTGAATGTGAACTGTTGTATGCACTGCTTGTGTCCAAACAAAATATGTCAATTTGGAATCCATTAGCATCGTTCGAGCCATTTCTTGTATTGTCATGTTCTTTCTTTCAACAACTCCATTTTGTTGAGGTGTCCTAGCAATGAATAATTTCCTTTTTATTCCATGAATGTTGCAGTATTCCATAAATTCCTTTGAATTGAACTCTCCTCCATTATCAGATCTTAAGCATTTGATTTTTGAATCCATTTCATTTTCAACCATTTCCTTGTAGATCTTGAAGTTTTGAAAAGCTTCTGGCTTATTCTTGAGAAAGAAAACTGCAATCATTCATGTATAATCATCAACTAATAACATAAAGTATTTCTCACCTTTTAAACCATTTGTTGTAGTTGGTCCAACGAGATCAGTATGCACAATTTCCAATGGTCTTGTAATTGAATATTCCTTTGATTTGAACCTGGTCTTTGTTTTCTTTCCTTGTTGACAATGCTTGCATAAAGTGTTGGTTGGTTTCATGATCTGGGGCATTTCTCTGACTGCTTCTCTTTTGCTGACTTTGACAAGGTTATCAAAATGTATGTGACCCATTATTTTGTACCATATCCAAATTTCATCTTCCTTTCCTAGACAACACTTTCATTTCCAATTTCACTTAACACATATATGTTTCTTGAAGTTCTCACAGCTGTAGCAATCAATTTTCCTGAACTTTCTTTTCTTATCTCACACTTTTGTGAATTGAAAGTAACTTTATGACCTTGGTCACACATTTGACTCACACTTAGAGGATTATGTTTCATATCTTCTACTAGTAGAACATTGTTTGCCTTTGTATTCTTGTTCCCAATTTTGACTGTGCCTTTTCCAATGATTTTAGTTGAATCATCATTTATGAAGGAGACTGATCCATCTCTTTCCTTTCTTAATGTAAGAAACACGTCTCTATCACCTGTCATGTGTTTTGAACAACCACTGTCAATATATCAACCACGTTTCTTCTGTTTATATTGTATATCTAGTGTGCAGTCTTTGTTGTTGTACTGATTCTTCTTTCTTATCCATGCCCTTTTATGAGGTTCTTGTCTGTGATTGTTGTTGTTCTATTGTGGTTCTCTCAAAGGGATTATCATTTTGCAATTTTTTGGCCATGTGTCCAAAGTTGTTACACTTGTAGAATTTCACTTCAGTGCTCAATGATTAAAACTTGTTGTAACTTATTCTTTGTGTTTCACTAGGCCTTCTTGGATAACCCTTTTGTGTATGACTTTCAAAGTTTTTTATTTTCCTATTGTTAGCTCTGAAATTCACAACTTTATTTCCAAAATTATTACATGAATATCATAAACCAAAAAATATAGTTTGATGCCTGGGAGTTAAAGATATTTTGAAAGGATGTGCTCTTATGAATCCTTCTTCTTCCTAAGAGCTATATGTTTCTGTCAGTCAGTGATTCTGAAATCTGAATATTCACGGTGGAGGAGTGTCCATGTAATTTTCTCTGTAGACCTTCATATCCCCTTTGATTGTTTCTACATATATTTTTGGATATGTTTCTTGTTCTGTTGTTTTGGATCTTGATCCCTTTTCTCTTTGATTGTATCCAAGCCTGGACTTGTCATGATTAGGCCTTTGAATGATGATAATTTCATTCAAAACTTTTGATCTGTTCTACATATTTTTATTTTGAAGATCATTTCTTAATGTGACAATCTCTTCTTCCAAATTTTCAATGATCTTGTCTCTTCCTTCTAGTTTTTCTTTGAGTGCTTCTTCAATTCTTCTATCTTGTTCAATTTGAACCTTCAAATTTGTGATCATTTGTTCTAATTCCTGAGTGTCTTCTTTCTTGTCTAGTTTCTCTTGTAGCTTCTTGTTTTTCCTCTTTTCTCTTCTGATAACTTCTATGGCACTCAACAATTCCTCTTGGTAGTCAACTTCTTCCTCTTCAATTTCTTCTTCGACTTCTTCATATTCTTATTCGGCTTCTTCATATTCTTCTTAGGAGTATTCTTTATCAGAGTCTTCTACTGCCATGAGTATAACTCTTTCTGCCTCACTATCATTGACTTCATCTTCATTTGATGATGAGATGTCTTCTTTGGTGCATAATATTTTCTTGAAAACTTTCTTTGTGGTTCTTTTGCCTTTATATGTTTGTTTTATTTTTTATTAAACTTCATCTTTCTCTTTTTATTATGAGGAAATTTGTTATCAAAATGACAAATACCATCACAATTAAAACAAATTAAATGAAGCTTACCTCTATACCTGCTATTGGTTCCCTTGTTCAGTCTTTTGAAAAAGTTGGCCACTTCTTCATCTTCCGAGACGTCACTATTTCTGCTATGTTATTTTTCTTGTTTCTTTCCCTTTTGCTTTGATCTTTTGGATGCTTTGAAGGATGTTTCTTTTACATCTGGATTTACTTGTCCAATTCTCATTTCATACGTTGTGAAGATTCCATTTAGTTCGTCCATGCTTATTGAGTTTAGATATGATCTTTATTCTAGTGTTGATATCTTAGGGTCAAATATCATAGGAAGATATCTTAGTACCTTTTGAACAATTACAGATTCTTTGATTTCTTCTCCCAATCCCATGATTGCATTTACTGTTTCATCGACTCATAAGAAGTAAGTTGCAATATTCTCATCTTCCTTCATCTTTAGTTGTTCAAACTGACCTTTGTAAGTTTGAAGCTTTTCTTCTTTGACTTTTGAATCTCCTTCATAAATATTTTGAAGTTTGTCCCAAATCTCTTTAGCATATTTACAATGTGCAACTTTGGTGAATACCGTTTCACAAAGACCATTCAGAAGTGCATTTGTGTCTTTGGAATTATTCTAACCAAGTTTCATTTCTTTGTCATTTGTTGGAGGAATTGTTGGTACTGTGTATCCATCTATAATTGATTGCCAAATTTCAAATCCCTGTCTCTTTATATATGTCTTCATCCTTATGCTCCAAAATGCATACTTTTGTCCATCAAATTGTGGTATTCCATTTTTATACAAGTTGTTTCTCTCCATGATCTACCTTTTAGTGGTTAAACTGATTTCTGAAGGAACCTTCTCTGATACCAATTTTTGGATTACTGAGAGGGGGGGGTGAATCAATAATAGAGAAATAAAATCCTTTTTGACCATATAATCCAAGTGTTATATCAATGTAGTATTATCATCCAATAACTGCAGAGTAAATAAGAAATCAACAAATGAACAATCATACGCATGTTGCAAGATTGATTGTTGTCATTGATGTCAATCCTAGTCATGGGTTTTGGACAACAAGATTGATGAAGGTATTTGGACATGAAGGAAAATGCACATGTAGATACAAGACCCATACATAGATAGTATACATCATTTTTTTTCCAGTGGTATGTGTCACATCACGTGGATCCTCATGGTTGAGGAGAAATGAATTTTTGAAGATGACAAAGTGAATTGAAGAAGGAAGTACATGTAGGCCCTGAAGATAATTAAAGAAAAGACTTACAAGATAAGAAAGTGTCAGGTTGGCCCTAATGTCAAAAGGAAGTGAAATAAATGGTATAAATAAATATCCTTATACATTCATTTTAAACACAAGTCGAATTTCAGAGGAAATCAGAAGTAAAGAAGGCCGGATTTCAAGGGAGGATGAAGTCTTTTGGTGATGTGTTCTAAGATATGTTATTTTCAGGTCATCTTACCATTTTTGCTATAACTTTTTTTCTAGAATGATTCCGATGGTGAAATTACTATGATATTGAGAATACATATCAAGGTACCTGTGGTAAAAATTTCATCTCTTATTTGCTATAAATATGGAGATACACTCTGTGGAAGATAGGGTTTGTGACCAGTCTTGAAGCTAGTCAATAAACATGTGTTTTGGGTAAAACAATCATAACTTCTTCATAGAGAATCAAAATTAAGTGGGACAAATTTCATTGGAAAGAGTACGGATTGTAGTTTCTTGTGTGCAATTTTCAGAATCAGATGTTAAATATTGAGCGCGGGGCATTCTGTGCAAGTTCACTCTCCTGAATAGACCATAATTGAATAAAGTCTATCATTCTTTCTATAACTTCTTTTTGGGGAGGATTCAAGGAGTGAAACTTGGAGGAGTTTCAGAGAATACATTGATTAATGCTAT
>SNQJ01S0013521.1:202023-212904 GCA_010110895.2 Picea sitchensis
TGATTATTTCTCATATATTGTGCATGGTGTATTGTGGTGTATTGGTGTAACTCTTATACTATTGTTCATTTCTCATTGGATATAATTGAATGGTTTAAGTATAAGTTGAAAAAGGTTTTAAATTGTACTTGATATTGATTCACTCCCCTCTCAGTATCAACAACACATACACAATACACCAATGTTTTACATGGAAACCCAAAGAAGGAGAAAACCACATAATTTTGTTTCTTATATGTCTTGAAGAATTACATTCATTGGAAGTACCAACTTCCTTTGTTTTTCAGCTGCAACTGGAAGGAGCCTCCAACCCCCTATTTTCTCAGGCTACAACCCAAGGGAATCTCAAACTCCCCAATTCTCTGGCTATAACCAGAAGGAGGATACAACTTCGTAAGTTCTCCATCTAAAACTGGAAGGTGGCTAAAACCACCTATCCTTGCCCCGTCCAACCACCCTGACGTAGAGGTAGAATGGTGAAACCACTGTCACACTATCACTGTGAGATAAACCACTATACAATAGTATCAACCTGTGCCATTGACCTGCATCTAACCTATACAACTGCCTTGTAATCAATCTGTACCTGAACTAAACATGTATAAAAAACAATACAATAGGTATGTGACCTGTAGTTCTAGAGAGCGTGTATGTATGTGTTCTATCTATTATGCAGCCCGCATATGTACATGACCAAACTATTATGAAACCTACATATGCCTTCTGAAAAGTATGGTTTTCTTTCTTCTGAAATTTTTTGACCCTGTGTAACTTCTTTCTCATAGATCTGTAACATGTCACTATATCCAGACTGTAACTGTACCCTGTGCATGCATCCTCATACATAAAATTTACCCAAAGCATATATATCTCTCTCTAGTCCTGTTCCATATAGGTGTGTGTAATCATGAACAAGTATAATAACCCTTACATGATCTAGTCATCAAACCCTTTCTGATATTCATCCTCTCAATACATCAACCACTTCACAAATACAAGCTCTCAACCATGTACCACAAACCCTTATCCATATGCGAATAAATACAAGATGTGCCTCAACAAGAAGTATCAATGATAAATATACCAGCACTGTATTTCTATATATCTGACTTGTGTAGAAGATCCCATGCAAGCACTAGTCTCTCTAGGGATAATCCTCAAATCTCCATAACCATTTCTCATGCATACATCAAAATCCAACTATTCATAGAAATAAGACATACCTTTCGAGCCAATGGATATATATGATGTATTTGAGCACTGTAGACCTTCCTGGGAGCTTCATCTCGGAATGTAGAACCTCTGCATCTTTATCTTCTCAAGTTTCCATGGATTTACCAACATGTACGCACCCTAATACACTGTCAGCCCGCGTACACCTCAGAAACTAGGTTTTTTAGTATTCACTGTAATTCTGAAACTTTCATCGTCAACCCTTCGTACTACCTCATACTTTCACAACTTCATATTTATCAATGAATACTTGCAATAAGCCTTACACAACAAAATATCCAATGTGTTCAAGTGTGATTAAATGAGAGAGCATTGCCTCTTATTTATACTTTCATGTAGCATCCCACTTTACTTATTTTAGGGAGTTTCCATTAACTTTATTATTTAAATAATTTCTTTTGCAAACACTTTGACTTTTTGGGGCTTCTAGATGACTCATGAGGGTCCTCCAACTTCACATGGCCATAAATCTCTAACTGTGAGGAGTTACATAAAGTTCCACATACCACTGGAAATGGCATGACAAGAACTATACATCTAGGATAGTTTCACTGAAAAATTCAATAACCTTCATCTCATTATTACACAATTAAGCATGGGTTCTCTAACCATACTTCTAGGATAACTCAATCCGCAAAGCATATTTCCGTGAGGGATTTCACCATAAGGGGACCACTTTGGATTTCATCCATTTGTACTTCTTATCAACTATGACAAGAAAATAATAAGTCATCTTTACATCAAACAAACTTGGGTCCATTATCCAAACCTTTGTGCTACCAAAATTTGCTATCGAACTTTCTTCAAGGGTTGACATCAATGAAAAACAACCTTAATCAACATACACATCCTATGTGATAACATTTGGCTCCACAGGGGATGGAGACCTCCCTGTGAGGCTCCAAAAACATGATGTTTGTTGGCCCTTGACCAAGTTTTGAAGGATACTGGCTGTCTTCCACACTTACTACACGTAATTGAAGAATTCCATCTAGTCTACACTACGCATCACCCCCAACACACTTCATAGGTTTATACCTTTGATGAAGTTTAGCGTGAATCGCCACTTCATCTACAATACAATGCACGAGGATGAACATAAAAAACAGCTCCAATCCTACTACAAGATGACAGAGGATGACTTGGAGGAGATTACCAAGGAATGGTTGACAGACCTCCTTGTCGCAGCAGACCCTGCGGAGATGTCTGACATGGATAGCCCTGAAGCTATGTTGGATACACTTGGACCACACACGACTAAGAGGATGTGGAATTTCAAGATATCCACAACACATCCACGAAGACTACTTCACTCTCACTTGCGAAGGGAGGTGATGATGAAGAACTAAGGGGAACAAAAGTTGAGTATAAAAAAGGCGAGGTTACTCCGCCTAGAGACGAGGAAGATCCCTCCAAGAAAAGGAATATTACCCCACCAAATCCATCATCCTGAAAGAAATCTAAGGCCACCCGGACCACGCTTAAAACTACCCTTACCTCAGATGATTTCGACTTCTTATTTGCTATGCTGAACGATGTTTCACTAGAGCTCGCAGAAAAGAAATAAGCAAACTAGGAGGAGCTATTCAGCCAGATCAAAGGTGAACTCAAAGAAGTGTAGCAGTCCAGCCAAGCAGTGTCTACAGCACCCATGATAAGCGAAACATCAGGAACAGGCAATGAACCCACATAGTTACTCTAGATCATTGAGAAAGTTGAAGCTCACCTTCGACGAGCTCAAGAAGACATATCACAAGCCACCTAGGCTTTGGCACAAGAACATAGCACACATAGAGAACAAAAAAATAAGGAAAAATAGGAGCAACTTTCCTTACAAGAAAAGTGGGAGGAGGAAAAAGCACAGTTACAGCAGAACAAGGACCAGTTGCTAGCAGAGAAACTTAAAGTACAGGAAAGAGTTCACAAAGAACTTCGCTCTGTGACGATCATAGAGGTGAATATGGAAGACTGTCTTCCACAACAGGTGACCCAACTGGAAGAAGTAATCCAACAACTCCAACAACGCATCATGGATCTGGAGCTTTGCATCGTGCCTGAGACCCCTCAAGAAATTAGAGATCTAAAAGAGGCCACTACTCGAAGCACAGTTGGCCGGTTAAAAACCTTTGCCTTGGAATGGAAGAAATTGAACGCTAGAAGCACCCAGACTTATGAAACACTTGCAGAGACTCCATAATTGCATAAATTGGAGGCACAACTCCAGGAAGCCAAGCAACATGTAGACACGCTACAGGTCCAAATAAAGACTTTGATCCCAGTCGAAAGAATGAAGAAGTTCACAGAACAACGCATAACCCAACAAAAGGTACATGCACTGCAAAGTAAAGTGATGGAAGTCTGCTAATGACTTCAGTCGATCTAAGAAACGTCATGCCAACTGTTCACTAAAATTGAAAACCAGGAAGAAGAACTTGAATAGGTTGTCATCACTGCAGAACAATGTCTGGAAGGACCACTCAATGACATAGTGATCTAGGAACTTACTGAACAAGAGGTTGTCGCAATGCAGTAGGTTGAAGCAGCTCGAGCCAAGATTGAGGCATTTGAGGCAGAATTGAACAGACCTGAGTGACTCAGGATGAGTCACAGGTGAGTGTTGGGGGCTTGTTGGCCCTTGACCAAGTTTTGAAGGATACTTGGTCATATTTGACCATTTTGTGATTGTGCCAGCTTGCCAAAGATAGAGTGCAATGCAAAGCAAGCAAGACCTATTTTTGGGTACCTTTTAGGGTTTTTGGGTTGATGTAAAGAGAAAGGGATGTCGGCCTGTGGGTTTACCCACATTTAGGCCCATTTTGTAGTCTATAAATAGATACTTAGGAAATGTAAGTAGGGGGGACAACTTAGTGCAAATGTATAGCTAAAGGATTAGTGCTAGTAGCTGGACCTGTGTGGTCGGATGTGTATCACAAGTGCTTTGTGCATGATTGTAAGGAGATCAAAATGTTAAGTACAAGTTGTTACGGTTGTGTGTTGAGCGCAAGAAATAAGGATCTAGCGAGCTATGCAGATATTTTGTCCTGTGCAAAGTAAGGGTCATTGAAGCTTCATGTTGTAAGTGCTTGACCGAGATAATATAAAGAAGAATACTTTGTAGATGTAGCCACAGGGTGGGGTGAACCACGGTAACTCTGTGTAATGTGCTATGTGCTTTGACCTAAGTGTTGTTTCCTTTTGGCTAAGTGCTTGTTGTGATTAAATGTATCTAGTTATGTTCTATGCTTATGTCAAAAGAATGAATGTTAGATCTGATATATAAGATGTTTAGTGCTTGATCTGTTGAATCTAATCTATGTTTGTGGCTAAGTACTGAATCATATTTATTCTAAGTATTCACTGTGATTTTATGTGCCATCTACGAAGTACCATAAGGGTTAAATATAGATGAATGATCTATGCTAAGTGCCTTGTAATAGATATAATCACAAATCGGTGTCCCATCTAAGGTTTCAGACACTTGAGTCCTGAAATTACCCCTACCTCTACCTCGGGTGAGACTTCATCTGCTTCACAGGTGTTGTCGAAAGGGTCGGTAGTTAGGGTTTTGTTGGTGCGCTCTTGAGCATTGAACCCCAGGTCTACGCCTGTGCCAACAATGTTCCAGAGCCTTATCCATTGGGAAATGAGTCATTAATAAAATAAAATATAACTGACTAATAGACTGGCATTTACAATGAAATGAATCCATCCGAGATTTATAAAAAAATATTCCTTTAGAAAATGCCCATTTACTGGGCCACGAGGAATTTCAACATCTTCCAAATTTTGCAACTTAAAAGTATTATTTTGCAAAAATTTAGAAATTTTAAAAGGAACAACCCAAAGGGATTCTAATTTACCATGTTTTCCTTTATCTTGGCTTTGAGCATCCCATTTGAGTACCAGGTCTCCAAGCTGAAAATATTCCTTCTTCACCTTCTTTTCGAAAATTTCTTTGATATTTTGTTGATGACTCTGTGCTTTATCAAAAAGTTTCTCCTTGGTTTGTTGTACTTCCACAAGTTGATGCACCCTCCTGATCATATCATTTGGTTCCCGTTCTTGATCTTGAAGAAATTTTTCCACAAGTAAAGCTAATTGAGAAGGGAAAACAACCTCAGTTCCATAAACCAACTGAAATGGAGTTGTGCCAATTGACCTTTTCGTGGTTACTCTATCTACCCATAGGGAAAACTTCAACTTTGAATCCCATGAATTCTTATTATCTTCCAACAATTTTTTGATGATCTTCACTAAGATTTTGTTAGAGGATTATTCTAAGCCATTACCCTGAGGGTAATATGGAGTGGAGTGGATAAGTTGAATACCAAAATTTTCAAAAAAACTCACCAGAGGCTCAACTTTAAAAGTTGCAGCATTATCAGTAACAATTTTATTGGGAAAATCGAACCTTGATAGAATATATTCTAGGAAACCAATAATTACTTTGTGTGTTGCATTTCTGGTGGGAATGGATTCTATCCACTTGGTAAAGTAATCAGTAGTAGTCAAAATCCAACGATGTTGGCCACTTGAAGATGGATAAATTTCTCCAATAAAGTCTATCCCCCACTACTGAAAAGGGACAGATACCACTATGGGTTTCAGAGGAAAATAATTGAGTTGTTGTTTGCCTGATAAATTCTAACATTTGTCACAAGTCCTGATATTTTCAGACACATCAGTGAATAAACTAGGCCAGAAGTACCCATATATAAGTATTTTGTATGTTGTAGTCCTCCAGAAATGATGACCTCCACATAGACTCCCATGAAATTTAGTCATAGTTTGTTTTTCCTCTTTTGGATCTAAACATCTTAAAAGAACCCCTAAAGTATATTTCCAATATAGAATCTAATCAAGAATGCAATACCTGACTGCTTTAAGCTTCAGATCTTTCACTTTGGTCTTCTCAAGTCCAGTGGGAGGCTGAAAATTTTGCAAGAAATAGACGAGGTCCTTGTACCAAATGAATTCTTCCAATTTTGAATTGATTTGCAAGATGTTGTTAGGAATATCAGAATGATGATTTATAGATTTAGAACTCATGAATTTTACTCTTGGTGCCTTACAATTGGATTCAACGAACAATCTAGCTAAATCTTGACCCTTCACCAACTTGGTGGGTTTCACCTCAAGATCAAACTCCAAAAATTTAGAAATCCACTTACTTATTTTCCCATCTATATCAGGTCAAATCATAATTTCTTTCATAGAGATTGAAGGAACATAAGCAATAATTTTTTAGTGAAGAACATATACCCTGAAAGCTTTTAGATATTTGACTAAAGCATAAGCTTGTTTCTCCATGATGTCATATTTGAATTCAACATCTCTCAAGGCCCTACTGAAAAAATATTTAGGTTTCTCCATTCCATCTGAATTATTCTGTAGAAGGACAACAACTAACAAAAATTCCTTTGAGTATTCAGGACTAATCAAAACAAGAGCATCAACCAATGCTTGTTTTATTTTCTCAAAATAATTCCTAGCTTCTGGTGTCCATTTTACTTCATTCCCTTTTCTCAGCATGGCAGTGATGAATTTTACTAAATCAACACAGTTAGATATGAATCTCCTCAAAACGTTTATCTTACCTAAGAAGGACTAAATTTATTTCTTGGACCTTGGGAGAGAAAGATTTTTGATAGCCTCTACTCTATTTGGATAAATTTGTACTCCTTCAACTAAGACAATATGTACTAATAGCTTACCTTCCTTCATGGAAAAAAGAGAATTCTTTGGATTAAGGGATAGCCCATACATTCTTCATTTCATAAATACCTTCTCTAAATGTTGTTAATTCTCTTGATCAGACTTGGAAAACACTGTGATATCATCCAAGTAGATAACAACAAACTTGTCTTTTTTCTCTAATAAATGCAATGTCCATTTCACATTGGAAAGTTTCCCCTGCATTCATGAGACAGAAGGGCATATTGGAATACATGAATGTACCCCAAGGAGTGGTAAATGTTTTCTTTTCTCTATCCTCTGGTAATAAAAAAATCTGATTGTAGCCTGGAAACCCATCAATCATTGAAATCTTTACTGAGCTTGTCACCCTTTGCAAAATGTGCTCCATTTTTGGTAAGGGGTAGTTGTCTTTTATGGAACACCTTTTTAAGTTCCTGAAGTCAACACAAATACTGATATCACCATTCTTTTTTCTAACTGGGACCAAATTATCTATCTAATAATATTACCTCATAGGTATAATGATCTGGGCATCAAGCAATTTTTTTATTTCTTTTTCCATAATGGGCAATAACATAGGGTTGATCTGCCTAAGTTTCTGTCTGAAAGGTTTAGTGTCATATTTCAAAGGTATTTTATTCTGAATGATGTTAGTATCATAATTTTCCAGGTCTCCATACTTCCATGCAAAAACATCAGAAAAATATTTTAACATTTTGATATATTCAACCCTTTGATCTTCTGACAAACTACTGGACAATTTAACATATTTGGGATCCTTTTTAGTACCTAGATTAGATTTTTTTAGATATGCATTTTCATTAGAAACACTCACTTTCACATAAACATAATTTTTATCAAACATTCTCTCCAAGGGAACCAATCCTTTAGGAATGTGATTTCTAGGAAACTAAACAATTTTGTGATATGCAATCTTGTTCATAAATTTATCAGCATGCAGATTTTTATCATCATCTGAATCTTAGTCAATATGAAGAGTAGAAAATTAATCGATTGTTTCCAAAAACCTATTTAGTTATTGATCATATTCAAAAACATTCCAATGCTTGACATTATTAGGTATAGCAGGTCTATATTTCACCTCAACATCATACTTAGGATTTGGAGGTAGTGGGATTTTAAAATTACTGGCATAAATAACTAAGGAATCATCCAGTGTATTAGCCTCTCTGGGAACAAAATATATGTTGAAGGCTAAGAAGAATTTATCAATGAGGTCCAAAACCTCATTCCTATAATATTTCAGTCTTGGATTATTTGCTTGATAGATGTTTTTTACTTGATGTACAATCAGCTCTGCATCTCCAAAAACTGACAATTTTTCAATTTTCATGTCCTTTGTAGCTCTAAGCCCCAGAACTAAGGCTTCATATTCTGTAATGTTTTTTTTCGTTTCAAATTCCATTTTGAAGGAAATTTTTATGACATCCTGAGAAGGATAAATGAACACTACTCCAACACCAACACTAACCTTGGAAGATGCACCATCAAAATACATTTTCCATGTTTGAGCACCTTGTCTAGCTGTTTCACATGTTGTTGGTAACTAATTTTTTATTTCCAACAGTGACTGAGGAAAATCAGTAAGATGAATAATTATATATCCTAAATTAGTATCAACAACATAGATGGGATGGTTTTTTGGCTTTCCCTCATCACTTATGATATATGCTAGTTGTTCTTCTCTATACAACCTTTTGTACTCACCCCCAAAGACTGGTATGGTAGCATAAGAAAGATCCATTTCAAAATTCCCTCCTAACCTCTTGATCCATGATATAGACAACAAAATCCCAAACTTGGTAGGAACATCTACAACTACAATATCTGTGACTATGCTTTTCATAGGTAGTTGAAAAAGAGTGACAGCTAGATCTTTAATAACTCCAAGACATTTTACTTTTCTTTAGTTAAAAGAATACAAATCATGATATTATTTAGTAATTTCCAGACTCAATTCATCCATGACAGCCTTAGGCCTCAATTTGTGGGATGCGCCTGATTCCATAAGACAATTGTGCAAAATTTTGTCATGCACATTCAAAGAAGTGTAAGAGGGGGGAGAGGAGTCATCTTTGTCTTCTACCAGTGGTACCAATATAACTGCAAGTTTTTCGTCCTGCAAGTTAATTGAGTTTGTGATCTGTATTTTATGAGCATAAAAAAATGACTATAGATTATTACTAGATGCTTAACATAGAATAATAGAGATACAGTAAAACTGGTTTTCTATTTAATAAGGAAATACGCTGAAATTGTAAAATGCAGCGGAAAACAAGCTTGTTGGAATGGTGGCGGCTTATCTATGAGAAGAGATGTGATGGTTGCACTCATTCGTAAGAATATGATTACAATGAGGCTCTCAAGGCCTTTTTACAATAAACAGGAGTTTCGAAAACCCTAAACATCCAAAAACCTAACCCTAGGAGATGAAGCGCCAAAAGTCATGTGGGCCCCGTTTGGGTAAGTCAGTACATCAACTTCCTGGGGTTGTAACTTTTGTATACGATATCAGTTTTAGGCATATGACAGCCCATTGGAAATATCTATTCGAGGAATAAAACATTTGTACAAAATTTCATGATGAAGTTTTGTAACCGCAACATTTCCCAAAAAACGTAATTTAGGGCCTCAAAACGGCTTTGGAAGATCAACACTTGAAAAACTGCTAAAAGTAGTAAATTATCAAAATTGCTAGAAAGTTGTTTTGATCARCTAAAAAAGGTGAGTGGCCACCGATATCCACCTGGATCAATCCTCCCTCCTTAGGAAGCAATGGTCTCCATTGCGTTGAGTTCCCCCATCAGATGAGGAAATTTCTGTTGAATTTGGCCCTGAGTGAGCCACTTGCCTTGGTGCAAGAGCTACCATGCTTTGATGACTCGATAAAGATGGGTCCTTTGTTGTCGAGTGCCCTTGATATGTGTGTCCAAAATATGATCATTGGATGCCTATTTTATGCAGTTGAGGTTGAGCTCTATTGGTGTCAATTGTTTTGTTACGTCTGAGGTGTCCAATAATGTTGGGAAATAAGGTCGAAGGAGGTCCACGTTGAACACTGGGTGCATGCCAATGAAAGGAGGAGTGTTGAGCTCAAAATAATTATCCCCCACATCCTTGGTGATGGTGTACGACCCATAACAGAGTGGGTGAAGCTTCTGATGGGGTCCTATAAGGCATTTTTTTTACAAGTGCAACCAAACTTTGTCGCCCACCTGAAACTTATGTGGTACCCGATGTTGATCATGGCGTTTCTTGTACTTGTTATTGGACTTATGTAGGATATCCTAAACTTGTTGACAGATGTGTTGGATCCTATCAATGAACTGGGTGGCTTTGTCAGCCTCAGCTGGAGCAGGAGAGGAGTCGATCGAGGTGACCGTAGGGGGAAGTGCAACATCTATGGGACCCAATGGTTGGAATCCCAACCCCACCTGAAAGGGTTGTGGCCGGTTGAGCTATGAAGGGATTATTTGTAGCTATGATTGACATAGGGAAGACTCTCATCCCATGTGCGAGGGTGCTTGGAATTATACATGCGCAGGATATGCAGGATCATTCGATTTACGATCTCAGTTTGGCCATCAGTCTGGGGGTGGAAGGTCATGGATTTGGTGAGCTCGGTGTCCAGCAGTGACCAAAGGCTCGACTAGAATGTGCTAAGAAATCGACTGTCCTGATCTGAGACAATGGTTTGTGGGATTCCAAAATGTACCCAGACTCGTTCAAAGAAGATCTTGGCAGTGGCTTATGTTGTGATGCTCTTCTTGCAGGAAACCAGAATCACCATCTTAGAAAAGCGATCAACAACCACAAAAACATAGTCATTTCCCCTCTTGGTGGATGGGAGGCCTGACATGTAGTCCATTGATATGGATTCCCATGGCCTGTCAGGAGTAGGAAGAGGGGTGTACATGCCCTATTTCTTAG
>SNQJ01S0013522.1:9773-37850 GCA_010110895.2 Picea sitchensis
AATGAGTTGGTTCTCATATGTATGATAATGTAAAGAATGTAAATAATACTTATCATATAAAGAATAAGAGGTTTTTACCCTTTATGGGTTTCCTTGGGAAATATCTGTCTCTGTGTATCTCATATATGTGACTGATGCTGAATGTGACATTTCTTATTTCCATGCATTATTGTGATCATCATTGAGTGCCTTGTAAGAATTTAAGAGAAGCATAATTGTTTAATCACAGTAACAACCGATTCACACCCCCCCCCGCTCAGTTGTCCAACAATCTCATCACTGGGTGTTTCTTATCGATATGTTGTTAAAAACAAGCATCAATTTAAGCATCAGAAAAAGGGAGAGTTCAGGTCTATAAATCTGCAACAACCAAAGTATGGTAAATACTTTCCAAACAACCAACCTTCAAAAAACCAGTCCAAGTCACACGAAAAGAATAAGGAAAGTTGAAAATGGTGTGATTTCCACAAAACACCTTGGTACAACACTGATGAATTCTTCTCAAAATATTCATCGGCAACCAAGTCAGAGATAAGGAGATGAACCCTGATTCAAAATATATTCAGAAAATACACGCACAAAATATAGCATTGATGCATACCCCACTACTACTCTTATGTCCGCAACAATTCAACCAGAAGAACTAGCATATCTTGAAGAAGGGGAGCACCTTTTTCATTCACATATGTGGGTGAAGGGGACACAACTACATTTTATTTTTTATAGTTGTATCCAAAATAACCTCATCTCATCTAAGGTCGTCCAACAGTTGGGATTGTCTACAATACCACACTCGCAACCATACAACATTTGGTGGCTTTGCAAGGGACGAGACCTCCATGTCGTCCACTAGTGTCGATTTTCATATGACATATATCCCTTCAAGGATGAGGTGTTATGTGATGTTGCCCCACTTGATGTTTTTGATGTTCTGTTGGGCCATCCATATATGTGGAAGTGCCATGATATTTATGAATCTTGACCCTGTAGTTTCATTGTTACTCTCAGGGATCATCTCTACAGGATACCAAAGGTAGTATCAACTATTGTCCCACCTAAATAGTGTCACAAGATAGTATCTCATACTAAAAAAATTATCTTCTTTACAGTCTCTTCAAAGGTGAACAAAAGAGCACCGCAACCACTGCAACGTCAGTCCAAGCACATTTTGTTCAACAGAAGCAGGTCGAAAAGATTGAAGAAAAGCACAAGGATTCCTTTTGTACACAATCAACTCATGTATCCAGAATGTTTAAAAAGTTCCAACCCTTCTAGCCACATGTTCGTGAAAACCTTCAACAAGCTAAGAAACACAACTTCTCTAGCAAGCCAAGCATCTCATCAATATGCAGATTCAACAAACGCTTTTTTGTCTTCCCCGAGAATTGAAATAAATGGAGACAATTTCTTTCTAAGGAGGGAGGATTGATCCAGGTGGATATCGGTGGCCACCCACCTATTCCATCTGGCCCAAAATAGTCTTTTGGGAATTTACTATTTTTAACAAGTTTTCGGTTCCTAAACTTTTAGGGCCATTTTGAGGGTCTAAATGAAGTTTTTTGGGATCGATCACCTCAATGATAGTTGAAGGCTCTCATTGATCCCACAAAATGAATATCCTCAATGATACCTTTCCAACTAGCTATCGTTCACCCCAAACTAAGGTCGTATGACAAATTTAAGGCCCCAACAAGTTGATACACCAAACTAAACAAAAATGGGTCCACAAAACTGTTGGATTTTCATCTTGCAGGGTTAGGGTTTTGGATTTTATTTATGTTAAAATATCTCTTTAGATCCCCATTGTAATGATCTTCTTGCAAATGGCATTAGTCATCACATGTCTTTTCAGAGATAAGCTGCCACCATTTTAGCGAGTCTTTCACTTTGTATTTTTATAGTCTTGTACATTTCGCTCATTAATAGAAATTGTGTATTACTGTATCTTTGTGTATATGGTTATATCTTTGATAAATGTATATTATATTATAGATATATGATATATCTTTGTACAATTTTTTATTATATTTCCTCTCTCATTTCATGCCAAAATTAATATGGATCAATGAAAGAGAAAGTCATTAAATAAAGCCTTTAGTGTATAGAGAAATACACTACTTAGAATACAAAACACTAAGAAGTAAAAGATAATAATAATACTAACTTGGTTTCGTAAGATGAGTAACTAAAATCTCTTCAAAAACATTAATGAAAATTTGTAAACCCTCATGAGAATAGGGAGAGAGGAGCCTCAGCGCTACGCTTCCCATCTTTGAACATTTGCAATAGACAATGGATTGGGGGAAGAATTAGATTTTCCCATACATGAACTAAAAGATAAACATGCATGATTTTAAGGATGGAAATTTATTTTAAAATGTAGAAACCTTGGCGAATCTCACTAATCCTTCATATACCAAGTATTAAATGCTTGGTGATATTTTTGTAAAAACATTCGAATTTATAAGGATTTTATATAGTTTGTATAAAATTTTGGCGATTTTTAAGGTAAAATAATTTTTTCCTTTAGAATTTGGGCGAAACATTTTTAAAACAACGAATCATTTTTTGGGAAAAACCATGGAAAATTACCCCATAAGTGAAATTTAACCCCTAAAATCATCCTTAGGTAAACAATATTTTCAGTCGCCATAGCCAAAGTGGTGTAATGGTGCCAAGACTAAACCAAACTCATAAATCAAGTTAACACTACATCACATTTAAGAAAAATCGAAATTAAGTATGAGTAGGTTGAAAGGTGGCATGATATTCATTGATGCCTATTAGAGTGAGTATGACCACTCACATGCTACATGGAATGAGGCTATTTGTAGAGAGTTAATAAGGCACTAAGTTTTTGTTAATTATTTCGGTAAGGTATGCTTATGAACCATGAACATGGTATATATTACGTAATAACATATGATGGAACTTGGTTCATTTGAATAAAGTCGCATAGAGTTTATGGACTCAAATTAATAGTTATGTATTTGAACATTGTTATGATGTTTACGTACAATAGTTAATAGTTGTAAATTCATTTCCATTTTTACACATAGAGTTAACATAACTTTTTCATATGGAAATGTGGATTCTATCCACTATTGAAATGATAACAAAACGAAGAAGTATAGAGTAAGAATATATATATCTAGGATTATTCATGAGAAGTTTTAGAAGTTCAAAACATATAAAAAGACTTGTAATTGGTATGGAGGAATTTGTATGCCTCCACCTTACAAGAAATTTATGTTCACAAGGTGTTTTCATGGTCTAGAAATAATATTTATACAAGTTGGTATATTGTTGATTGTGGATTGGCTATATATATATATAGAAGTCACTTTAACTATTAGTGCGACAAGAATGGCTAATGAAGAACAAGAAGAGTTACTTATAGATGTGTTTGATAAAATAGAATATTCAACATGTCATGGGGACATCAAGACGTTTATTAATGTATAGTAAAGAATTATTAAAACAATAATAATTGGCAAGGTTCAGAAAGATATTTAATACATTATTGCAATAAGAAAAAAAATAGTATATATAGGTATTTAAAAAATAAAAAAATGTGTTAGGAAATGTTACAAATGGTATCAAAGCATGGTTCAAACAATATAGTCTTATGGGTCCAAAACGAACATGAGTGTTGTTCTTATAAACATACTAGTATATGCAATTGTTAAAAAACTTGTTAAAGAGAAAATATTGTCGTCAATTATGTTTTTCACATATCAGAAACAAAAAAACAACACATTATGGATGAAGAAACTATTAAAACAATACCAAGTGGAACACATATGTATGTGGAATTAAAACCTAAATACCTCAAGACAACTATTTAGTACCTTTTGAACTTGTGTGTAGCATAAAGGAAGAATTACACAGCATCAAAGAAGGTAATAAAAAATTACTAAAGGCTAGTAAGGAACATGAAGAGCTTAAAAAAATCCTAGTTAAGAACATCAAAGAAATGAAGCATAACAAGAATGTTGGAAAAACCTCCAAAAACGCTAAGAAGGGATTCTCCAATGATGAATCTCAAAAATGCAAATATCATCCAATGTTTAGTGAAAAAACATAGTTGTTGACTGAAGAAGTTAGTGAGGATAGTTCGGAAAACAACACTTTACATAAGATGACACTCAAAACCGAGAAAACAAATGAAATAAAAATGAATTATCTCATGAACTCAAAAATATCAAACCACCCAGTTTTGACAGTGAGTCTGAAGGAGCAGAAGTTTAGCTTCTGAACATGGGAAAATATTTTCAGATTTATAATTATTAAGGAAATTTGAGAGCTAGGATGGCTGTGTAAAAATGGAATGGTAAAGATGCCATCTGGTGGAAAGAGACTAAAATAATGAACAAAATTAGGAGAAACGAACTAAAATGGAAAGTACTCAAAAAGAACTTTAAACAAAAATATTTAATAGAAAGATATTTTGATGAAAAAGACAAGGAATTTCATGACCTCAAGCTACAATAGATTACAATCAAAGATTTTGTTACTAATTTTGTTAATTTGATGAGGTGTGAACCTTACCTTATGGAGGAAAAGGAAAAGGTTCAATGGTTTATGAGTTGTCGGCCTCAAGCATACAAGGATAAAATTGAGTTCCTTAATCCTAAAACAATGGATGAAATAATAAGTAACACCAAGTTATGTTACACTCGGTTTAAACAGAGGTTTGAAAGTACAAAAACATGGTATAATAGGAAAAAATACCACAATTTTGATCACGGGAAGAAACATTTCAAGCATTCATGTCATCCATCACATAGTGCATTGGTCAGGAGAAACAAATTCAATGGTTAGAAACAAAGTGTATCAATCTAGAATAGTAGAAAACCAACAGATTTGGTAAAAAAAAAAACTAGACCACCATTAGAATGTTTGGGTTCCAAAGAACCTCATTTGTACATATAGTGTCCTTTAAATAAGAAGATAAACTTGACAATACATAACATTCAAGAAGCAATGTCAATTAATGTAGATTTTAAACTTATACAATATTTACTTCAAACAGATTTTCAGTAAACGAACAGAAAAGATACAATGACAAACACAAATATTACACAGAGATTTTTCCCCTAGAAACCCAAACTGGGAAAACCAACATATTCTATATTCATTCATAGTGTTACATTATTTATGATACAATATACATATAGGATTCATCATCATTCAAAACCCTAACCGAATGGTCTGGATTAGTCAATAACCCTAATTGCTTAACTGGAAATAGAAAACCATCGAAAAAAAAACATGTGCCGAAAAACCACCAAACAATGGACACAAAAATCGAGGAAACATGAAAAACGAGGAAAAAATGTGACACATTTCCCGAGGAAAAAAAATTATCGGGTGCGCTTCACCTGAACCCCCACATGGGGGGCTTTCACCCCCCTCAAACCACCCTGTGTGCCTACTGCAACGTAGACACTACTACTCGGGAAAAGAATATAACACATACCCAACAATTAATGACATGGAAATATGTACACATAACATTAAAGTAGCCTTAGAGAATTGGCAAGATGATCATAGTCTACCATGGTAGAAATCAATTGTATGATTAATGAAAAACATGTATCTATTCTAATATACCCCGGTGAAAGTTTGAGTTATATTTTCCCTACCATAGTAGAAGACTATAAAGTAAATAAGGTTAAGCATAAGTAATCTTGGTTAGTACAACTAGCTACTGGGACGAAACGAAAGGTTGTATCATTGGTCAAAGAATGCATAATAACTGTGGATTGTATGAAAACTAAGGTATATTTGAATAGATTACCATGGGTTTCCTATGATTTACTCATATTCATGGACTAACTGGAAAAAAAATTCAGTTGTTGTAAATTGTCGATTATTTTTTTTTCTATCTAGATGAATTAGGTGAAGGAAAAACAATTAAAGGAATACCTTGAGGAGTGCCAATAAATAATATTTTTTCTTTGTAGTTGAAGAGAAATGAAAGGAAGGGATTTGATATTTATGTTGTACATAAAAATGAGATAAAATAAGAAGTGGTTAAAAATTTGTTAACTGAAGATCCTATATTGCAAGAATTTTGGTATGTATTTTTGAAAAAAAAAAATCCAGGATTACCTCCTAGAAGAGACATATATTTTACCATAGATTTAGTACATCGGTCTACACCAATATCTAAAGAACCTTAGAGAATGAGTATTCCTGACTTAATTGAACTTAAAATCTAGCTTCAAGAACTGATGGATAAACTATACATTACACCAAGTGAATCTCCATGGGGAGCATCAATCTTGTTTGTTAAAAATAAAGATGGAACATTTACATTGTGAATTGATTACATGAAATTAAATAAGATGACAATAAAAAATAACTATTCGTTACCCTGTATTGATGACTTTTTTGACCAAGTTGGGGAGGATAAAATATTTTCAAATATATACCTGCATTTATGATACCATCATGTAAGGATTAAAGATGAAGATAATCATAAGACTTCTTTTCAAACTAGGTGTGGATATTTTCTTTTTGTAGTGGTGCCCTTTTGTCTAACTAATGCACCCGCGAAATTTATGTTCTTAATGAACAATGTGTTAAAGAAATATTTGGATAAGTTTGTGATTGTATTCATTGATGACATATTTATTTATTCAAATACCATATAATAACATGAAGAACACTTAATATTGGTTTTATAAACACTTAGAGAACATCAATTATACATAAATTTTAGTAAATGTTAATTTTATCAAGACAAAGTGCAGTATTTAGGACATGTTATTTCAGGAGAAGGAATCTCAGTTGACCTGAGAAAGGTCAAAACCATTTTAGAATGATTGGTACCAAAGGATGTCTCAGATGCCCAATCCTTTATGGGTATCACCAGATATTATCGTAGGTTCAATGAAGGGTTTTCAAAAATTGGCTTATCCAGTAACCTCCTTATAGAAAAAGGGAACTAGATTCAAATGGAGTGAGAAGTTTCAAGAGAGTTTCAAAAAGTTAAAAAAAATACCGATGACATCCCCCATTCTGAAGATAGTAGGTCGAGATAGGACTTTGTGGTTTGCACAGATGGTTCATTAGAAGAGTTGGGAGTTGTATTGTTACAAGATGATTATGTAGTTTCTTATGAGTCATGAAAATTAAAACCTCGTGAAACCAACTATGCAACTCATGACATAGAACTATTTTTTTATTGTACATGTTTTAAACATGTGGTGGCATTACCTGTTGGGTATAATGTTTTTGTTAAAAACTCACAACATCAGTCTTAAGTACTTCTTTGAACAACCAAATATGAACGCAAGGAAAGCAATATGATTAGCTTTCCTAAGAGAATATGATTTTGAAATAAAACATGTTAAAGGAAAGGAAAATAAAGTAGTGGATTAACTTAGTATAGAATTAAATGCAATTTTCAACAACAATGTGCAATCTGATCTGAAACAAAAAATTGTCACAGTTGCAAAAAAATATGAGGATTATAGGAAAATGTCAAAATCATAACTCATTTGAGGAAGATTCAAAGTTTATTTGCATTCATGCAGGTTTAGTCATCTAAAAAACTAGAATTTATGTTCAAAACAACACATATTGAAGAATCTAATAGAAATGGAAATGCATAAGAAACCCTATTTAGGTCATCCAGGTTAACAAAAGACAATAAAAACTTTAAAGAAGGAATATTTTTGGCCTGGAATGAAAATATAGGTAGTTGAATACCTTGCTAGGCATCTAGAGTTCCAACAAAGTAAGGTTGAGAACCATCACTTGACTGGATTATTATAGCCCATACCCATACCATAATGGAAGTGGAAAGTAATAAGTATGGATTTTATCATAGCACTACCTATAGATAGGAAGCATAATGACTCTATAATGGTGGTAATAGACAAACTTACGAAAGTTGCACACTTTATTGCAGTAAAATATACTCACGAGGCTATAAATATTGCAAACATTTTCATGAAAGATATTTTCAAAATGCATCGTTTACCCAAAACAATCATCTCAAACAGGGGTACCAATTTAACCTCAAACTTATGGAAAATATTATTCAAAGGTCTTGATACTCAATTCAGTTTTAGGACTGCATATCATCCTTACACTGACAGTCAAATCAAGAGGACTAATCACATTGTCAAGGACATGTTACAGATGTATGTAATGGATTTCCCAATAGAGTGGGAAGACTATCTTCATTTGGTTGATTTTGCATACAATAATGGTTATCAATATTCTTTAAAAATGATTCATTTTGAACTGTTTTATGGAAGAAGGTGTTGAACCCTTGTGAGTTGGGAAAACCAAATTGATATAATCATTTTAGGACTAGATATGCTAAAGGAAATGGAAAGGATTGTTCAGAAAGAAAAATAGAACTTGAAAAGTGCACATGATAGGAAGAATAACTTTGTAGAGTTAAAAATGACACAAACATAATTCAATGTTGGAGACCATGTTTACTTAAAAGTGAAAATCAGAAATAGTTCATTTAAACATGGGGAAAATTATAAGTTGTGACCATAGTATTGTGTTCCTTTTTAAGTTCTTTCCAAAGTAGGAAGCATAATGACTCTATAATGGTGGTAATAGAATAGGTAGTTGAATACCTTGCTAGGCATCAAGGGTTCCAACAAATTAAGGTTGAGCACCATCACCTGACTGGATTATTATAGCCCATACCCATACCATAATGGAAGTGGGAAGTAATAAGTATGGATTTCATCATAGCACTACATATAGATAGGAAGCATAATGACTCTATAATGGTGGTAATAGACAAACTTACGAAAGTTGCACACTTTATTCCAGTAAAATATACTCACAAGGCTATAAATATTGCAAACATTTTCATGAAAGATATTTTCAAAATGCATGGTTTACCCAAAACAATCATCTCAAACAGGGATACCAAGTTAACCTCCAACTTATGGAAAATATTATTCAAAGGTCTTGATACTCAATTCAATTTTAGGACAGCATATCATCCTTAGATTGATGATAAAATTGAGAGGAATACTTGCATTATCGAGGACATGTTATGGATGTATGCAATGGATTTACCAGTAGAGTGGGAAGACTATCTTCATTTGGTCGAGTTTTCATACAATAATGGTTATCAATATTCTTTTAAAATGATTCATTTTGAATTGTTTTATGGAAGAAGGTGTTGAACCCCTATGAGTTGGGACGACCCAATTGATATAATCATTTTAGGACTAGACATGCTAAAGGAAATGGAAACGATTTTTCATAAAGAAAAATAGAAATTGAAAAGTGCACATGATAGGAAGAATAACTATGCAGAGTTAAAAGGGACACAAACATAATTCAATGTTGGAGACCATGTTTACTTAAAAGTAAAAGTCAGAAATAGTTCATTTAAACTTGGGAAAAATTATAAGCTGTGACCATAGTATTGTGGGCCTTTTGAAGTTCTTTCGAAAGTAGGACCAGTAGCCTACCATATTGCACTACCAACCAATTTGAAGGTAAACAATGTATTTGATTTTTCATTGTTAAAGAAATATGTGCATGATGTAAGTCATATTGTTAATTGGAATGTGATGAAGAACCTACCAAAAAAACCACACATTATGGATGAAGAACCTAGTAAAAAAATACCAAGTGGACCACAGATGTATGTGGAATTAAAACCTAAACAACATCAAGACAACTCTTTAGTACTTTTGGAAATTATGTGTAGCATAAAGGAAGAATTACAGAGCATCAAAGAATGTAATAAAAAATTACTAAAGGCTAGTAAGGAACATGAAGAGCTTAAAAAAATCCTACTTAAGAACAACAAAGAAATGAAACATAAAAATAATGTTGGAAGAACCTCCAACAATGCTAAGAAGGGATTCTCCAATGATGAATCTCACAAATGCAAATATCATCCAATGTTTAGTGACAAAACATAGTTGTTGACTGAAACAGTTAGTGAGGATAGTTCGAAAAACAACACTTTACATAAGACGACACTCAAAGCCAAGAAAACAAATGGCATAAAAATGAATTATCTCATGAACTCAAAAATATCAAACCACACAGTTTTGACGGTGAGTCTGAAGAAGGAGAAAAGTCTTGGCTTCTGAACAAGGGAAAATATTTTCACATTTATAGTTATTCAGGAAATTTGAGAGCTAGGCTGGCTGTGTAAAAATGGAATGGTAAAGATGCCATCTGGTGGAAAGAGACTAAAATAATGAACAATATTAGGAGAAACGAACTAAAATGGAATGTACTCGAAAAGAACTTTAAACAAAAATATTTAATAGAAAGACATTTTGATGAAAAAGATAAGGAATTTCATGACCTCAAGCTACGATAGATTATGATCAAAGATTTTGTTATGAAGTTTGTTAATTTGATGATGTGTGAACCTTACCTTATGGAGGAAAAGGAAAAGGTTAAATGGTTTATGAGTTGTCGGCTTCAAGCATACAAGGATAAAATTGAGTTCCTTAATCCTAAAACAATGGATGAAATAATAAGTAACACCAAGTTATGTTACACTCGGTTTAAACAGAGGTTTAAAAGTACAAAAACATGGTAGAATAGGAAAAAGGACCACAATTTTGATCCTGGGAATAAACAGTTCAAACATTCACGTCATCCATCACATAGTGCATTGGTCAGGAGAAACAAATTCAATGGTTAGAAACAAAGTGTATCAATCTAGAATAGTAGAAAACCTACAAGTTTGGTAAACAAAACAACTAGACCACCATTACAATGTTTGGGTTCCAAAGAACCTCATTTGTACATATATTGTCCTTTAAATAAGAAGATAAACTTGGCAATACATAACATTCAAGAAGCAACATCAGTTAATGTAGATTTTAACCTTGTACAATATTTACTGCAAACAGATTTTCAGTAAACTAACAGAAAAGATACGATGGCAAATACAAACATTACACAAAGAATTTTCCCCTAGAAACCCAAACTGGGAAAACCAACATATTCTATATTCATTCATAGTGATACATTATTTACGATACAATATACATATAGGATCCATCAGCATTCAAAATCCTAACCCAATGGTATGGATTAGTCAGTAACCCTAATTCCTTAACCAGAAATAGAAAACCATAAAAAAAAAACATGTGCTAAAACACCAATCAACAATGGACATGAAAATCGAGGAAACATGAAAAACGAGGCAAAAATGTGACACATTTCCCAACGAATTTTTTTATCGGGGGAGCTTCCCCTAAACCCCCACATGAGGGGCTTTCACCCCCCTCAAACACCCCTATGTGCCTACTGCAATGCAAACACTACTACTCGGGCAAAGAATATAACACATACCCAACAATTAACAGCATGGAAATATGTACACATAACATTAAAGTCACCTTAGAGAATTGGCACGATGATCATAGTCCACCATGGTAGAAATTGAATGTATGATTAATGAAAAACATGTATCTATTCTAATAGACCCTGGTGCAAGTTTGAGTTATATTTCCCCTACCATAGTAGAAGACTATAAACTAAATAAGGTTAAGCATAAAAAATCTTGGTTAGTACAACTGGCTACTGGGACGAAACGAAAGGTTGTAGCATTGGTCAAAGAATGCATAATAAATGTGGATGGTAAGGAAACTAAGGTAGATTTGAATATATTACCATGGGGGTCCTATGATTTACTCATAGGCATGGACTAACTAGAAAAAAATTTCAGCTGTTGTAAATTGTCAAAAAAAAAATTTAGTTATTTAGATGAATCGGGTGAAAGAAAAACAATTAAAGGAATACCTTGAGGAGTGCCAATAAATAATATTTTTTATTTGTAGTTGAAGATAAATGAAAGGAAGAGATTCAATATTTCTGTTGTACATATAAATGAGAGAAAATATGAAGTGGTTAAAAATTTGTTAACTGAAGATCCTATATTGCAAGAATTTTGGGATGTATTTTCAGAAAAAAAAAATCCAGGATTACTTCATAGAAGGGACATATATTTTACCATATATTTAGTACATCAGTATACACTGATATCTAAAGAACCTTAGAGAATGAGTATTCCTGACTTAATTGAACTTAAAATGTAGCTTCAGGAACTGATGGATAAACTATGCATTACACCAAGTGTGTCGCCATGGGGAGCATCAATCTTGTTTGTTAAAAAGAAAGATGGATCATTTAGGTTGTGCATTGATTACATGAAATTAAATAAGATGACAATAAAAAATAACTATCCGTTACCCCTTATTGATGACTTGTTTGACCAAGTCGGGGAGGCTAAAATATTTTCAAATATATACCTGCAGTTATGATACCATCATGTAAGGATTAAGGATGAAGATATTCATAAGACTTCTTTTCAAACTAGGTATGGACATTTTTTTTTTGTAGTGGTGCCCTTTGGTCTAACTAATGCACCTACAAAATTTATGTTCTTAATGAACAATGTGTTAAGTAAATATTTGGATAAGTTTGTGATTGTATTGATTGAGAACATATTGTTTTACTCAAATGCCATATAATAACATGAAGAACACTTAAGATTGGTTTTATAAACACTTAGAGAACATCAACTATACATAAATTTTAGTAAATGTGAATTTTATTAGGATAAACTACAATATTTAGGACATGTTATTTCAGGTGAAGGAATCCTAGTTGACCCAAAAAAGGTCAAAACCATTGTAGAATGACTAGTACCAAAGGATGTCTCAGATGCCCAATCCTTTATGGGTATCACGAGATATTATCGTAGGTTCAATGAAGGGTTTTCAAAAATTGGCTTATCCAATAACCTCCGTATAGAAAAAGGGAATTAGATTCAAATGGACTGAGAAGTTTCAAGAGAGTTTCAAAAAGTTTAAAAATTTACCGATGACATCCCCCATTCTGAAGATAGCAGATCTAGATAGGACTTTTTGGTCTGTACAGATGGTTCATTAGAAGACTTGGGAGTTGTATTGTTACTTATGAGTATGGTTGATTATGTAGTTGCTTATGAGTCATGAAAATTAAAACCTCACGAAACCAACTATGCAACTCATGACCTAGAACTATTTTTTATTGTACATGTTTTAAACATGTGGCGACATTACCTATTGGGTATAAATATTTTGTTAAAACCTCAGAACATCAGTCTTAAGTACTTCTTTGAACAACCAAATCTAAATGCAAGGAAATCAATATGATTAACTTTCCTAAGAGAATATGGTTTTGAAATAAAACATGTTAAAGGAAAGGAAAATAAAGTAGTGGATTAACTTAGTATAAAATTAAATGCAATTTTCAACAACAATATGCAATCTGATCTGAAACAAAAAATTGTGACAGTTGAAGAAAAAGATCAGGATTACAGGAAAATGTCAAAATAATAATTTATTTGAGGAAGATTCAAAGTTTATTTGCTTTCATGCAGGTTTAGTCATGTAAAAAACTATAATTTATGTTGGAAACAAGATATATTGAAGAATCTAATAGAAATGGAAATACATAATAAACCATATTTAGGTCGTCAAGGTTAACAAAAGACAATAAAAACTTTAAAGAAGGAATATTTTTGGCCTAGAATGAAAATATAGGTAGTTGAATACCTTGCTAGGCGTCTAGAGTTCCAACAAATTAGGGTTGAGCACCATCACTTGACTGGATTCTCATAGCCCATACCCATACCATAATGTAAGTGGGAAGTAATAAGTATGGATTTCATCATAGCACTACCTATAGCTAGGAAGCATAATGACTCTATAATGGTGGTAATAGACAAACTTACGAAAGTTTCACACTTTATTCCAGTAAAATATACTCACAAGGCTATAAATATTGCAAAACCTTTCATGAAAGATATTTTCAAAATGCATGGTTTACCCAAAATAATCATCTCAAATAGGGATACCAAGTTAACCTCCAACTTATGGAAAATATTATTCAAAGGTCTTGATACTCAATTCATTTTTAGGACCGCATATCATCCTTACATTGATGATCAAATCGAGAGGACTAATTGCATTGTTGAGGACATGTTACGGATGTATGTAATGGATTTCCCGGCAGAGTGGGAATACTATATTCATTTGGTTGAGTTTGCATACAATAATGGTTATCAATATTCTTTTAAAATGATTCATTTTGAACTGTTGTATGGCAGAAGGTGTTGAACCCCTATGAGTTGGGACGACCCAATTGATATAATCATTTTAGGACTAGACATGCAAAAGGAAATGGAAATGATTGTTCATAAAGAAAAATAGAAATTGAAAAGTGCAGATGATAGGAAGAATAACTATGCAGAGTTAAGAAGGACACAAACATAATTCAATGTTGAAGACCATGTTTACTTAAAAGTAAAAATCAGAAATAGTTCATTTAAACTTGGGAAAAATTATAAGTTGTCACCACAGTATTGTGGGCCTTTCGAAGTTCTTTCCAAAGTAGGACCAGTAGCCTATCATCTTGCACTACCAACCAATTTGAAGGTAAACAATGTACTTCATTTTTCATTGTTAAAGAAATATGTGCATGATGTAAGTCATATTGTTAATTGGAATGTGATCTAGGTGGAACCAAAAGGCGAGTTCGAGGTGGAATTGTTATGCATTCTTGGCAATAAGGAAACTCTATCATAGAATAGATTTATCACCTAGGTTAAAGTGCACTGGAGGAACTTTATTCCTTAGGATTCCACTTGGGAAATGGAATAATCTATGAGGAAATATTATCCATTTTTGTTCTAGAGATGAAACATTCATATGGGAAAACCAAGGACGATGCTCATTTCAAGGGGGAAGGATGTAATATCCCTCCATTTAAATCATTTGAATATTTTTAAATGTCAGTTATTATATTGAGAAAATACCTAAGCTAACATTATATCATAAACATTGGATGATGAAAAATATTTTTGTAAATATTAATTTAAATTTATTTTATTTTACTTGATAAAAATTGATGAGAGAATTTAGTTACAAAAGTGTAATTCATTATTCCATGCGAGAGTGAAAAGGGATAAAAACCACTAGGCTAAATATCGTCCATGAGTACAAGTGTAAACATACTCCCAAATATGTGGGAGCTGAGGGAACAAGCTAGCAAAACGTTAGGCCATTATTTCGTATGGTTAGGGATGAGGCTAACATGAAAATAAAGACATGGGAAAGCTATTACTCTTCTAGGTAATACAAGAGAAAAAAAAAGTATAGAGGAGGCAATACACTACTGAGTACTTGTGTGCAGGAGTTGAACTTAATGGTTCTAAGAAAGAGCCAATTTTTTATTTTACATGGAAAAGGTTATTGAGGTTTTCAATCCCTATGGAATAATGAATTAGGCTCGGGGATGACAAGAGAAAGCAACTTCGTTGTTCTGGCCTATGGTTGGGAGGAACTAGATTCTCTCCTTAGTTTGTCCCTAGTATTCCTAAAGTGTATATTCAAATATGTTTCTTTATGTATCTTTTACATTTATTTCTATTGCAAATCGATATTTTCTTTAGTGATAAAAAATTACATTTTGGAGAAAGAACAAATATATTTTGAGTTTATTTACTATGATATTTGTGAGTAGAAACTAAATAAATTTTAGTGTAATATTTCGTTTTCCATACATAAAAGAATATAAAAAATAAACATTGTAGTAAAATAGAGAACTCAAACTTGATTGCATTCATTCATAAATATAGAAAATACTCAAGTAATTATATTTCTTTTTTTTGGTATTAATGTTAATTTCTGACTTATATGTAGTAGAATGAATAAATACATAAATATTTTTTAGTATGAGAAGTATAGTTCAACAATAATAAAAAATATCCCCCGGATGGGGTGTCATTGAGAACGATGAGCGCTTGCACATATGGGCAGACACTTGGCAACAATCCATGCCACACCACGCCACCATAATCTACACTCACTCTAGACATTCAATCCATGCACTTCTCATTTCGATTGACGTACCCACTCATTCATTTTCACACAAAGAAATTTATGGTAATGGAGCTCCATCTCTCAAGGGTTGTAAATGTGATGGGCTAACCTCCTAACTAGTCCATCATTTTCCCTGGATCAATTGTTTTTGTCCTGTGATGGTGAAACGCATGGCTCATTTTCTCTATTTTCCTCCCACTCCTACCATTCACCCACAAATCGGTGTTTCTCTTCATCTATGGTTCGAGATATTTCCTCCACTCCACCTTTGCTTCGATCTCTTCCCCTAGATTCTTATTTGGTTCTCTCCCTCCCCTCCTCTCCTGATGATATTATTGATGCCTCACCAACGAGGTAAGTAAAAGCATGGGGCGACTTGGAATGCAGCGAGAGGCCTAGGTTCGAGGGGTTGTGGCTAACAAGATCTTTATAGCTTGCCTCAGGCTCCTCTCTGTGCCTCCACTCTGGAACTCCCCCTAACCCTGTTTTCACCTCCTCTCTAGAACAACCTCCCGACTATGCCACCACTCTAGAACTACCTCCTTTGTCTTCTTTGTTTTCTTGCAGAGTTGAATGGCTCGATATCTATGGAAATTCCCTTGGGTTTTCTCCTAAGCTTAGCCCAGAACTACCACCCATCCACCAACCTCCACCCCATCCCCCTCCTCCCTCTGCTCCCATTATCCCAACATCCCCTCTCTCTTCTTCCTCCTCCCCTGTCACCTCTCTTGCCTCCTCCTCTTCCTCCTCTGATGCTCCACCACCCCCTCTGCCTCCTTTTTCTTGTTCTTGGTGCAATGGGATAGAGAATTTGAAGAATTCTCTAGATTTCATCCATACTTTAATCATGGATGTCAAGTGCGCCATCAAGGAGTTGTTGAACAGGGATGATAGTCAGGTTCATCACAAGGAGCATATGGAGTCTCTTCTTCGGGATCTTCAACATACAATCCCATACATAGGGATTTTGTTTAAGGACACTGCGCGGGACCAACGGAGATAATGGAGGCCCCCAACTCTGGATGATCCCAACTTTCTCAGGTTTCTCAGGGTTTTTTTATGTTTCCAGATAGTTTAGTTTAATGGGTTCCATCCCTGTGTAGAATCCTAGATCTAGGCTTAGCACAGTTTTGTTTTTTAGAGTTTTTTATAATTGCATGGACAATTGGAAACTCCAAGGCCATGTGGGAGTATTGGTTTCCCACCAGAGCGATGATGCCATGGTCTTTCAGGACATTCTGATATCTGTAACTTTTTCTCTTTAGCAGGATTCAATATATTTTCCTAACTTAAAAAAAGAAAAAAACAATAATCAGAAATATTAAATACAAGAAGATAACATTTTTCTTTATGAAACTAGAGCTAATGGTAACAACAATTTTTATGTATTGATTTCTTAAAATAAATATTGGATAATGAAAGAACTCCCGTGTTAGGTAGCTAGAGAGCTAGTTGGGCGCGTAGAGGGCCCATAGTGATAATAGTGGAGACCATTCAATGTAAGGTGGACTAGGTCCACTGTAGTATTAAATAATGACAACTATGGTAGTTGGATATAATAAATGTGTAGTTAGATATAATAAATGTAGGATGACTTCTTAGAAGGTTCTACTTCTAGAAGATTCCTCCTCTATAATGTTTGGAGGTGATGGTAGCACTATACAAATGGGTTCAACCAATGTAATCGGATATGAAGAGAAATAGTGTATTGTGAGCTAAATCTCATTAGGAGGAAGCCCCCTCGAAGAAGCAAGTGAATAAGAGAGGATCTCTTCCATAATAGGATCCATTGTATGGTTTTTCCCTACCCCAAGGGTTTTGATATAATAAAGTGGTGGTTTTATATATTGTTCCATATATCTTGTGTGGTGATTGTATTCAAATATCTTTGGTACCATTGTCGTATTTTGTATTCAAATATTTGGTATTCAAATCCCAATTGTATGACACATTGCATGACTTTGTAGATGGCCTCACAAACGGTCTTGTTGATAGTTTTCATAGTATTCAAGATTCATTGGTTAGCATACAGAAGATATTTCTTATGGTAGACATCAGGGATGGATATAATAAATAAATATATGCTTGGCATGATCTTGAGGTCGATTGCGATGATTCGTATATGTATAATTGTCATTTATGGGATGAAAACCACTTCCATATATTATTTGATGATTCTAATCCACCTTATGTAGATAAAATCAATGTCCCATATCATGAGCTAGTTATGATTGCCAATGTCCAGCCTGCATATTATACATTGGTATTGTTCCTTCCATATTCATCTTTGACCCTTTCCCACTATGTGTATGGATATTATTATTTGGATCTGCATGATAGGTTTCATTGTTGGGGGCATAATTTTCAGTTGGTTATTGGGTGTTGCTATATTCCCTGTGGAGTTCACATGAGCACTTGGACATGGGACCCTGATTTACAATGGCGGCTGGACTACTTTAGCATGCTGGGTTTGATTTCTCAATGAGACCCTGGTTCTCTAGTCTACTTCATCACAATGGTTCACATTTATCTATGGGACCTTGGTATATGGTTTTACATAAAGCATTGAGTACAATTATTTCATAAGGGGGATGGAATGTTAGGTAGCTANGCAGAGGGCCCATAGTGATAATAGTGGAGACCATTCAATGTAAGGTGGACTGGGTCCACTGTAGTATTAAATAATTCCCACTATGGTATTTAGATATAATAAATGGGTAGTTAGATATAATAAATGTAGGAGGACTTCTCAGAAGGTTCTACATCTAGAAGATTCCTCCTGTAGAATGTTCTTAGGTGATGGTAGCAATATATAAAGGGGTTCAAGCAATGTAATGGGATATGAAGAGAAATGTTGTATTGTGAGTTGAAGCTCATTTGGAGGAATCCCTTCCGTAATAGGATCCATTGTATGGTGTTTCCCTACCCCAAGTGTTTTGATAGTAATAAAAGATATGTTGCATATTTTTCTTGCTATATCTTGCGGTGATTATATTTCTAGGTCTTTGGAACTTAACATATTGAAACCAAAACTATTTGAATAACCTAGAAACCCTAGTTAGATATTGTCATTCTATTTTCCAAGCTGGACATACTTCATATGAAAAGAAAAAAAATATGATATCTTTTCTTCAAGAGTGGGAAGATCGAAAATATCATATGGGTATCATAAATACATAACACTTCCTGTTTATAGAAAAATATTATTTCAACTCTTTATAATGAAAGAATATGCATGAAATTTATGGAGCTCTCGAGACCATACTAGTCAAACCATTATGACTTGGAAGTAGAGAGAACAATAGTTTCGTGAGTCAACCACAACAATGCAAGGTTTTCATTTATTTAAATTATAGAGTCACAAACCCTAGTAACTAGGTCTCCTTGGAAAGAANTCTCGAGACCATACTAGTCAAACCATTATGACTTGGAAGTAGAGAGAACAATAGTTTCGTGAGTCAACCACAACAATGCAAGGTTTTCATTTATTTAAATTATAGAGTCACAAACCCTAGTAACTAGGTCTCCTTGGAAAGAAAAAGCATACTAACTCTTTGTATAATCAAACTAGACAACAATTTTAGTTTAACTAGTCACTTCTTGAAACAAAGGACTCACATGACCTCCGAGAATAGAAGGAAAACATTGCAATATTGAAATTTGTATAGCAGGAAACATGTGTCGAGTACATTGTTACCTTTGTAACTTGGTTGAGTAAGAGCCCAAAGCCCGGTGAATATGAAGTTCAACATTTCTCACAATACAACAAGAGTTCCTTTTCTCAGGGGTTGTGATAGCTAGTTTAATCATTAACCAGATAACTAGAAATTGTTTTCAATATGTGACTTCACCTATAATAAAGTAAAGAATGATATGATAAAACATAATTAATAAAGGGATGAGTGGTTGATCCAGGTGGATATTTGTGGCCACCCACCTATTCCAACTGGCTCCTCGTGCTTGTTTTTTATTCAACATGTCTTTTTGTACTTCTTTATAATTGTTAGTTATACATTTATGGGGTTGTCTTAAGCCTCACACATTTTCTAGGTGGATACAGGTGGCCTCTCGCCTAATCCAACTGGATTATTTTGTAGTTTTTCATTTCAACACATCTTGTTGTACCTCAAGGTCTGTTTTAGGCCCCTAAACGTTGTTTTTTTGAGTCTCCACAATTAGACTGTAGACGGAGTCAGATTCTAACGGTGAAATGTGTATCTCTCTGAAAGATATTTCCAATGGGTTATCACATGCCTAAAATGGAGGTCGTATGCAAAATTTACATCCCTAGGAAGTTGACATACCAAATTAAACCATCTTACCTATAGGGCCCACATAACTTTTGGCGTTTCACCTTCTAGGGTTAGGTTTTTGGACATCTAGGGTTTTGAAATTCATTAGTAATATAAAAAAGGCCTATGGAGCCTCATTGTAATCCATTATTCTCAGATGAATGTGCGTAGTAGCCACATCTCTCCTCAGAGATAGCTACCACCATTCGAGCAAGTTTTACTTCTGTAGTTTTACAGTTTCATCCAATTTCATTATTTAATAGAAGATATTGTTCACTAGATATTTGTGTTATTCTTCCTATCTTTCTATTTATTGTATTCAGTCTGTGAATTAGTTCATTATGCTCCTAAATCCAGATCACTGGTATCAAAGAGGTCTTCTCTTCATTTATTTTTCTTTGTGCATGTCCCTGACAAGGTGTGGGTACAAGAAGTTGGGACTCTAACCAATCGAGCCATTACCAGATTGTTCACGTCGAGCCTGAAAACAACCCATAGGAGATGAAAAGAAATATTATGGATCAATCGATCCTATTAAAATGTTGGTCGAGGAAGCTCGTGCATGACAAAGGAATGAAATGATGGACAACTTCGTGCATATCCTTATGTTATCACTCCAAGATTCACTCCCGGACTATAAAGGGAACGATCTTGGTAACACAATAAAATGATTTGAATGAAATAATTGCAAGGTGGATCAAACCATGAACTATAAAACCTCACTCGGTCAAGATAATAATGAATACATTCCAACAAATAAATGCCTCACTGAACGAACTAGATGATTATAATTTTTAAAAATGAAGGAAGAACACTACTATACCAACAAACTCACAAATGCTTTGAGCATCTATGAATGGTTAATTATAGAAGAAAATTGTATGTGTGATCTAGTCCATCAATACAATGAAAGAACGACCTTTGAAAATCCTTAAATGAATAATAGACACTATGAATTACACATCCATTCATAAATACAATAGAAAAGAGAAAACATGGAGGTCTGATTAAAACTCAATGAGGAAGATGTAAATTCAGATATATACTCATAACATCTCAATGCATAAAGCTTGTTTGAAGTACAAAAATTTGACCTTCGGTCTCGAGGATTGAACCCCCTCCCCCCTTTCTTCCTTACCATTTCTAAAATATATATAGAGAATACATATTTGTTATAGATCCTAAAAGGATGGATCTAAAATCCACCTAGAAAATATAAACTAATGTATTTTCAAGAGAATAGGATAACAGATCCTATTTTTAAGGACTAAGACTCCTTATTTAAAACTAGCTTCAAGTTCCACTCCATCCATGTTGGAGAAGATCAAGGCCTTCTTGAACCATCTTCACAACCTGAATCTTGACTCATCACTGAAAATGATGAAGAAATAGTCAAATTTGACCAAATATGAAACAATCGGGCATCTACAGGAGTTTGCATCATACTCTGTATACAATTGTTGTTTAGTTATACCAACTCTTTATACAGTCTATTATTTATGTTTTCTTCAATTCTAGAAACTTCTTCACAAGCCCACTTTGCATCATTTTCTGTATTTATAAGAAGCATTTCAATAATCATTGGTCCAATTCTGCCTGGTACTGGAGTGATCCACCCAACAACTTCTTTTCCTTCCTCGAAAGAAACCTCTCCCAGTAATTTGTGATCCTATGCATGAGTGAATGAACATTGGTGATCAACTTGACTTGGAGCAGAAATACTCAATATCCATTGATCTTTGAATATCATGTATATTTCAACATTTGACACCTATGTATATATTATCATTTTTCCTTTCGAGACCTCTCGCACATGTATAAAAAGAAGTATGTTTCAATAATTTCTATATAGTCCAATGCTTATAGGTTAATTGATGAGTTATATGGAATGGTATCGTGGCTTAGCACTGAGTGTTAGGTTTGTGTTGTATGTTTTCTTGGATATTGTGGCTTGTGGAATTTGGAATATGGATGGTAACTTAGGTATAAAGATGGTTTAGGTTTGGAGCACTTAAGTGCACACACCACTTTCGGTTAAAAAAAAAAACTTATATGGTTTTTTTTTTTTTTGTAAATAAAAAAACTAAAAAAAAGAAGGTTTTAGAAAAACTAATAAAAAAACTTTTTTTGTCTTGCAGGTTATAGGCCATAATTCATAAGGTTTCTAGGAAAAAATTGAGAAATAAATCTCATGAAACTTCAATGAAGGACTTGAAAGGTTATGACATAGGAAAATGAGCAAAGGGATTTGATAATTTTAGCATAAATTCAATCAAGGAGCTTAACATTTTAGGGGGACATTTTGAGTGCGAACACCTTCGACAGTTGCCCATGGGAGAAGCATATTCATCAAGTGGCCATGCAACCGCCTTCAAGGTACAAGTAAATTTTAGTATTCCATTATTTGAAGGATTGATAGATGCGGATTTTTTAGATAAACGGTTGAATCTGCTCGAAGGATATTTTTGGGTCCACAATTTTTCCGATAAGGAAAATATCACTTTTCCACTCCTCAAGGTCGTTGCCCATGTTAAAAAATGGTGGGATAATTACTTTGAAAAAAGGGCCATGGAGGAATCTATATTTTTTGTGGTGGCCCCTACATGGGATTTCTTTTGGGACACCATTAATGAGCAATACTATCTTGTTGGAAGCTACTAGGACCAATACACCAGATGGACCACCCTACATCAATAAAGGGACCAGACAGTACTAGACTTTACCAATATTTTCCATACCCTACCCACCAAATTGGGTATCAAATATTTTGAGCATCATATGGTTCTCAAATACCGCGTTTGTTTCATATATACATTGAAACATACATGGAGTTCCTAGACATCGCCTCATTGAGCACGGATTATAGCTACATTGTCAAGATTGAGTAGAAATTTAAGTAGAAACAATGAGCGTTTGGATCTGCAAACCCCTCACAGCTGAAGTAGGGAAAATGCAACCCCACCCCACACAGCAAGGGACCTATTCAATATGGTCTCCCTCAGGACACTATGTCCAAGATGAAACACAAGAAGGGAAATGAGAAGACGAAGAAGGACATGGTAAAATGGTGTGAGTATCATAAAAGTCCTTGGCACAAAATCGACGAATTCTAGTCCAAGAAGTCCCTCGTGGTCGAGATGAAGGCTTCTGAGTCAGAGGCCAATTCTAATTCTGAGTCAAATCCTGAAGGAGGGAAGCAAATTATTGTTGTTGAACCTAGTGCCATGGTCTCTACCACTAAAGTCTAGCCAAGCCAACAAGAAGAACGAGAGTAAGGGGAACACCTCTTTCACTCGTAGATGTGGGTCAAGGGGGCTCTGATTCATTTCATTATCGACAACGATAGTCAGAAGAACCTGATTTCAACAGAGTTCGTCAAGCGGTTGAACCTACTAACTATACTGCACCCACAACCCTACACCATCGTCTGGATTTGCCAAGGGAGAGATCCCTGTGTCAGCCAACAGTGTTGTCTACCCTTCGAAATAAAGCCTTTAAAAGATGAGGTATTGTGTGATATTTCTCCCCTTGACGCTTATGATGTTATTTTAGGACAACCATATTTGTGGAATCATCATGCTATGTATGAGTCTAGACCCCGCAGTGTTATTATTACTTTTTTTAGACAATTGTACACGATCCTAAAGTTGGCACCGCCTACTTCTATTTCTTTAATATATGCTAAGCAATGCAGTAAGATCATTTCACAGACCGGGAGATTCTTCATATTTGTGATCCATTCTCATAGTAAGTAGAAGGTTTCTGCAACATTTGTGGCATGTACACAACACCCCTCATTGCAGCAGAAGCAAGTGGACGGGATCGTGGAAGAATACAAAGACATCTTTGTCCCACCTACATCGGTATCGACACACTGCCAAGTCAATGATCCAATTGATCTAACCCCTCACGCACCTCTACCTAATGGACCAATATATCATCTCTCATTGATGGAGAATGACAAAATCATGCATCATATCCAAGAGCTTCTTCAAAAGGGGCACATCAGACCCATCTCCTCCCATTGCGAAAGCCCGATTGTACTAGTGCAGAAGAAGGAAGAGACTTGGCAAATCTACATTGATTACAAAACCTTAAACAAAATCACAGTCAGGAATGTGTGACATCCCCAAATAAATAAATTATTTTGAAATCAAAAATTGTTAGGAAAATAATTCCTTTTTTGGTAACTTTGAATTTGGAATTTTTTTTCCATTTATGGAAATTCCAATTTTCAAATTTGGAAAATTGTAATTAATTATTATGACTGTTGGGTAGAGATCTCATTTGAACCAACTTTTGACTATGACACTTGTATGAAAACAAAATATTTTATAATTATTGCAGGAGGACAAATGGAACAACCATGCTAAATTCAGTTAACCATGACTCCATGAGTCGGGAACATGTTGGAACTACCTCAGGGCTGATTGTTACAAGTGGAAAATCAGGGATTTGGCCATTGTCAGCCCCTGAAAATCAGGGATTTAGAAATCTGTAAAATTTCCCAAGGGAGGGAAAAAGACCTAGGCAAAAATATTGTTTTGGGATAAATAGCATATGTGAGGAGGCAGGACGTTGCCTATTATGCTGGGAAAAGAAGGACTGATCACTTGTTGTTATGAACACTAAATCATTGAGTGTGAGGCAAGGAGAAGACTACATGGAGGAAGACATTGCTGAAGAGGAGATTCCAATTTTTCCCTCATGGATTCATGGTCAGGCTAGGGGGTGAATCGGGGAAGTGATTTGGCTTCCTGATCTATGGTTGGAAGGAACGTGGTTGTTCCCTTTGTTTTCCCATGAATTAATTCAGATATGTTCCCTACTTTCCTCTTTTTGTATTTGTGCCATTAAAACGATTGTATATGTTTTCTATCCTAGATGATTATCTGACTCTCATTTCTGTTAGATGGAATTAGATGGTTACTGTAGATTACTTGTGGTAGAAATAGTTTGGTTCGACTAAAGACGATATCTACAGGATCATAGTGTACTATCTACTGTAGGAATGACCTATTCTACTGAAGAATGCACATATATGGATTTGTGTATGTTCTTTGTTGTAAGAATCATCTACTCTATTAAAGAATATACCTATATTGCTATTGTTTGTGTGATCCATTGTAGTAAGAGGACCAATGTATAAATGTATTGGTTTATAAAGAAACATATATTATCTGTAGTAGAAATAGAACTGAATCTGGAAAGTAAACGATATTACAGAGCCACTGAAAATCAGTTGTGACAAGGGCAGATCTATCATGCATAAAATAATAAATTAATCGTGAAAATCCCCCAAAGTACAATACTTGAAATTTCTACCTATCATGAGATCATATTCCTTTAAGTATTCAAAGTCTGTAGTAAAATTTCAATCGGTGTAAACCTTTAAAGAGAAAAGCAAATGAATTTTAGGAGTATTATACTCATTTAAGTATTCAAAGTCTGTGGTGAAATTTCAATCGGTGTAAACCTTTAAAGAAATCTAGAAATGAATTTTAGGATTATTATACTCATTTATATCTGTACAGTATCATAGCCATGGCTTATATAATTAGTCTGTAGAAGTTGTCGACATTAATGATGTCGGAAATATTTACTCATGTAAATTTAAGATAAAAATAGATATATATATATACACATACAATTATATATATATANCTTACCATTTCTAAAATATATATAGAGAATACATATTTGTTATAGATCCTAAAAGGATGGATCTAAAATCCACCTAGAAAATATAAACTAATGTATTTTCAAGAGAATAGGATAACAGATCCTATTTTTAAGGACTAAGACTCATTTAAAACTAGCTTCAAGTTCCACTCCATCCATCTTGGAGAATATCAAGGACTTCTTGAACCATCTTCACAACCTGAAGCTTGACTCATCACTGAAAATGCTGAAGAAATACTCAAATTTGACCAAATATGAAACAATCGGGCATCTACAGGAGGTTACAGCATACTCTGTATAAAATTGTTGTTTAGTTATACCAACTCTTTATACAGTCTATTCTTTATATTTTCTTCAATTCTAGAAACTTCTTCACAAGCCCACTTTGCATCATTTTCTGTATTTATAAGAAGCATTTCAATAATCATTGGTCCAATTCTGCCTGGTACTGGAGTGATCCACCCAACAACTTCTTTTCCTTCCTCAAAAGAAACTTCCCCCAGTAATTTGTAGCATGATTTTCTGCTAGAATTATCAACTGCATTTATTCACATATGCAAGCATCCCTTGCTGTGAAAAGTAAATGCATTCATAATAGATCCCACACTAGAGTTGACAATGTAAAAAAATGATTATTCACTTCCTCATAATCATAGACTAAATTCCCCTCTTTATTTTCCATAAAGAGCCTTAAAGAAAATTTGTTCAAAAGAAGAAGACAAAAAGACTTTGTTTCTTATGAGTTCTGACTATACCATTCTGGGCCAATTTTGACAAGGATTCATAAGCTCCAGATTCAAAGGCTGCAAAAAGATGTTGTGGATTTATTGTCCACATTGCAAGCTAGATAATAGCTACATTTTCTTTGTTTCGAGGTGAACCAATTTTGATTAAATCTACCAAAGTTGGGATTGTATCAGCATTTCGAATAGCTAGTTTTTCCTCTTGTTTCAATCTTGGGTCTTAAACCCATTGTGAATCCATGATATGTTGCATAACAACTTCATTTTCCAAATGCTTCCCCTCCCTAGGTAGTTCAACTTTAGAATAAGTCCAACACACATAATATTTGTACTCGTCAACTCTAACATTTTCGAAGCTTCAAGTTAACTCAATATGTCTTGAAAAGAGAGCTCCACACTTTTCAAAACCTCTTGTTTCCTAGAAGAAAGATGTAACAGTAGAGAGAAAGTAACCATATTATTTCTTTAACACCATGGTTTAATTTGACCACTAAGAACAATATAAGGAGTATACATCTTGGCTTGGATGTCACACATTTTTTCCATGGACATGAAGAGAGTGTCCTCAGTATTTATTTGCTTAAGATTCAATTCCTCCTAATTGTTTCATACATTTACTTGGTGTTCATGTTATTACCTGTCAAATTCTCAATGTTCTGAGATTCAAAAAGTTTCAAACCAGAATCATGAAAGCATTTGAAACCTTCAGTAAACATCTGCACTTGGCTACTATCATTCAATTTTGACACCTAAAATTAATATCTTGAAAACTAGGATGCCCTTTGACACTTGTAGAATTTGGATCTGTCTTTTGCCAGCTGGCCATGTTTTAGTAGGCTTAACAATTGTTGTTTATATGGAACTTTCGTTTGATGCATCGACACCTCATATGCTTGAGAGACTTTTGACTTGCACAGATTTGGCATAATTTTCGATTAACTATCAAAGGATTATCGATTTTTATACTGTTGTGTTGTCAATACTTTATAACATTTGTAGGTTTATCTGAAGTTTTATTTAACATATTTGAGCATTACTTTTGACAGCTAGTGATCCTATGAATGAGTGAATGAACATTGGTGATCAACTCGACTTGGAGCAGAAATACTCAATATCCATTGATCTTTGAATATCCTGTATATTTCAACATTTGACACCTGTGTATATATTATCATTTTGCCTTCCGAGACCTCTCCCACATGTATAAAAAGAAGTATGTTTCAATAATTTATATATAGTCCAATGCTTATAGGTTAATTGATGAGTTATATGGACTGGCATCGTGGCTTAGCGTTGAGTGTTAGGTTTGTGTTGTATGTTTTCTTGGATATTGTGGCTTGTGGAATTTGGAATATGGATGGTAACTTAGGTATAAAGATGGTTTAGGTTTGGAGCACTTAAGTGCATAGACCACTTTCAGTTAAAAAAAAAAAAACTTATATGTTTTTTTTTTTTTTTTTT
>SNQJ01S0013522.1:43886-63895 GCA_010110895.2 Picea sitchensis
AGAATTTCAATGCTTGACACATGAAATTTATGAATAAATATTTCATTATTAAGTGTTTGAAATGAATCAATGTATAGTCTTCCTTTTCCTGTAAATTCGCAATATTGCTATCTGTCTTGAATATCTCAAAAAGTTCATAGTACAAATACTAGTAAAGTAAACCACAATAGTCGAACAATAGTAAGGAAATTAAAACATTCCTTTAACTAAAAATTTAAATATCTGTACATCTAATGATTCAGATCAACAACCTTAAATAGCGAATGCTGGAGGAATAACCCAACATTACTAGGATTCCTCCAAATCCTTCAAGAGATTTTCTTATTGGAAACTAGAATACCTTCTCGAGCAGACCTTGAATTCTTCTCCAGCATAGCATCCAGACAAATCTACAAAAGGACAAGACATTTTTTGTTTTAGTAACAGACAGAGACAAAACCAAACTCAAAAATCGATAAACCATAAAAGACAACGAAGTTATCAATTGACATAATTTTTACTTATCTTGGAATTTCCATAGGTATGCTCCCAATCCTAGTCATGACCCGTCAATGGACCGAAAGAGGAGGAGCGATCTTGATCAATCTGACGGGTACCCTCGCATCAAACATGGCCACATCATTAGTTACAATATCCAATCCAAAGAAATGATTTCACAAGAAAGAAAGTGATTTTCGTAACTATACAAATAGGAAATAGGAAATGTTATTCGGTCTTCTCCTTTGAAGTTACAGGCTTTTGATGAGGACGGTGTACAATTGAAAGAAGTCATAGAGGTGGATAAATAGAACTAGGTTAAGAAAACAATATTTGAACATTACACAGAGAATACCCAACCATGACAGATGTAATGTACGTCAAATTCACCATAAAAAAATAAATCTATGACATAATTCAATTTCGTTTAATCTTAGAATTTAAGAAAAGGTAAGATTCATTTCTGTCCATAATAACATTATTACACGAGTCTAGTTTACTTCAAACAGAAAAGCTTATGTGGATAAATTTTGTCCATAATTCTATCACTTCCCTTAACTCTCAAACTACTCCAACGTACTTATATGTATATGGGCAATATCTAAACTTAGGTCGAAGGAACCTTTGGTGTTTAGAGAGTTAAATCTCGGGGTTGTGAACAATTGTTGTTATATCAAAAGGATCTAGGTGCACGGAGTTTAACCTCTAAGAGGTTGCGCAGGAGAGCAGCTGAAATGAATGGTGGAGATACTTTAGTGAGAAGTGCCAAAGTTGCGAGAGTCGTTGGGTCTTGTAGAGTAGTGAGGAGATTAAGGCTGAGTGTCTTCCAACACTCTAAGGTGTTGAATTTCACTATTTTGGAGTTCGAGGTTTGAGCAGTAGGTGATTATGGAGTCGCTGCATCGTGAACTCCCGGTTCGCGGAATTGCAAAACGATCAACACCATTCATCAAGGAGGACACGTGATGAGTAGTCAAGGTTTGGGGAAAATTTTGAAAGGTTGTGGATCATCGATCTAGTGGGATCGTGGTTGTCGGTTCAAGAGGAATCTAGACCGTTGATCTCCCAAGGGGGAGATTTCGGCATTTCGGGGTCTGGAAGTTCGAAGGACCTAGAATCGTTGCAGCCGAAATCGCGAAATCGTGAATCGCGAAAATCCGGTAGCTCTTTGAAGTGTGTGGTCACAGAGTGGTGGTCACGTGGATGGAGGGTAAGGGCGATCCCGAACGGTTAAGCCCTTTTCGACGTTTCGGTGACCGGGAGTTGGAAGGACAAGGAGTTCGGGATTGTCAAAGTAATCAGTTCTGGACATTTAATTATGTTTTTAATAGCAATGTTGGATCTTCATGGCTGCTAGAATAGTAGGTATTTTGACTGTCTGCTATGTGCGCGTATAAAGGAGTATATTATCATTCTTACTGTAGGGAATTCGTTTTAATTCTCCAACATCTATACTTATTTCCACCTATAGGTATGTACATACCTATAACTTTCTCTAAATATATATAGAGCGATTCACTCTCATTGGATTGGACTACTTAAACATGGTGGATCCCATAAAGGAGTATATTATCAGTCTTATTGTAGGGAATTCGCTTTAACTCTTCGTTAACATCTGTACTTATTTCCACCTATAGGTATGTACATACCTATAACTTTCTCTAAATATATATATAGAGTGATTCACTATCATTGGTGATTGGACTACTTAAACATGGTGGATCATATTCCTACATGGGACCCTAGTTCTCCAAGCTACTTCAACATTATGGTCTACACTTATCCATGTGACCCTGGTATATGGTTGTACATTGTTATAATAAAAGTTGAGTGAAGCACTTTCATAAGGGGGATGGAATGTAGTGTACTCGAACCTGCATGTAACATCAAGGGGACCTACCTCCTAAAACCTCTGTAGTCAATAGAGGAGGTTGTAGCCTAGGTTTTTAATGAAATTTTTTCCAAATTTCATAACATTAAAAACCTCCCCAAAAACCTCCGCTAGAAGGTTTTCTCCTTGTACTGTCTCTAATGTTGCAATCCATCTGGGACCATCTTGGAGATGAACATATACCATGTATAACAAATTTCATGAAGCACCCCAAGCATGGTGTAAACACTTTCAGAATAGCCCTAAAAGTTGATGAAACATGGGTTGTGGAGATCAATATGATTGTTAAATCAAATTTAAGTAAACCTAGTCCCATATAACATTTAATGTTATATATCATTTATCATGATTGACTACCGTTTAGAGTTAAACGCATCAAATTAAAAAATAAAAAACCTATATGCCCATACGAGTCCATAACTGTTCAATACGAGTCCGTAACGGTTCGATAGAAGCCGCTAGAACAATCCCCGTGTCGACGAGCATGAGAAGGTTTGAGAAGCACCTTCATTCTTCTTGAACATTCTACCCATCTCCCGCTATTGCCATAAATGCTTCCCGTATCCCTCCGCTAATCACAACAAGAAGAAAGTCTCAGAGCCTTATACGATCTGCTATTCGCATTATAATTTTTCCAATTCGTGATTGTCTTAGAGTCGATATTCTTGCAAGCATGTCTCTGGTTCCTCGCTTCTTTGGCAGGCCATCCAGCGTTTTCGATCCTCTCTCACTGGATTTATGGGATCCTTTTGAAGCAGGGGCTTCTCCTTTTTTCAGGGATATTGGGCACTCTGCAAGGGATGATGCGACAGCCATAGCCAACACTCAATTCGACTGGAAGGAAACTTCAGACGCCCACATCNATCCTCTCTCACTGGATTTATGGGATCCTTTTGAAGCAGGGGCTTCTCCTTTTTTCAGGGATATTGGGCACTCTGCAAGGGATGATGCGACAGCCATAGCCAACACTCAATTCGACTGGAAGGAAACTTCAGACGCCCACATCATCAAAGCCGATCTTCCAGGTATTCATCATGTCTTATAGAGAGTTCGTGTTACTTTCGTTTCTGAGGGTTGGATTGGTATTTAGTGCGTGGGATTTACCTTTATTTATTGGCAGGTCTGAAGAAAGGGGAGGTAAAGATACAGGTGGAAGACGGCCGAGTTCTGCATATAAGCGGCGAACGCAAGAAAGAAGAAGAGCAAAAGAACGACAGGTGGCACCGTGTTGAACGCTCTCACGGGAAATTTCTTCGGCGTTTCCGGCTGCCGGAAAATGCGAAGGTGGAGGAGTTGAAGGCTACAATTGAAAATGGAGTGCTCACTGTTACGGTCCCCATACAGCCTCAGCCTAAAGCTGAGGTTAGAGCCATCGAAATCTCTGGTTAACTCAGAAAAATTAATGGGTATGGCGTTGCGGCTGTGTATCGAGGTTTACCCTTTCTCCAGTCATTGTCTCGTCTTGGGTGTTGGTGAGGGTTTGTTTTTTTTCAAATAATAATAGGTTTGTGAGGATCTGGACTGAACATTTCATCGTAGAATCGATGTAAATTCCGGTACATCGAGAGGGTATTGTTCTGCAAAGTTTTGATTGCTTATGACTGTATTTTCATACATTTGAAGTAATATAATAAACAGACTTTTTGAACCTCCTAATTCCAATTGACTGTCTTGTAACCTACTTCAGCAGGTCCACAGGTCCAAAATTTTGATATGTTTTCGTTAATTGAATATAAATCTTTTTTGTTTTCATGGATATCTTTTTTGTTAAGAAATCTTAATCTCCATAATCCCCAGAAATCTAAATCCCCATATTGTCAGAAGGCAGATTATCTTTTTTGTTTTCATGGATATCGTAGTTTATTTTCTTGTAAATAGTTAATACTTAAATTCTTTGAAAATTTAATAAGTTCTCTAAACATAGACATTGGCATGACGGATTGGATTCGGACTCCTATCTCTTTCTAAACATGGACATTTCTAAACATAGACATTGTCATGGTGGATTGGATTCGGAGAACTATATCTTTCTAATCATAGACATTGGCATCGTGGATTGGATTCGGAGAACTATCTCTTTTCGGTGCTCTCATTGTTAGATTAGGGTTTAGCGTCACATTGATAAATTAGGGTTTAGCGTCACAAAGGAATTGATAGATTCGGATTTAGCGTCACAAAGGAATTGATGACAATTTTTTGCATTTTAGATTAGGGTTTAGATTAGTGTAATTTAAAGTTAAATATCTATTTTATTTTAAAGATAAGTTCATTTTCAATCTTCTTAGCCTATTAGTGTTTAGATTAGGGTAAAATTAAGGTAATTTAAAGTTAAATGTATATTAGATTAGGGTAAAATTAGGGTAATTTAAAGTTAAATGTATATTTTAATTTGCTCTTTATGACATGGCATTTTAAGAATTTATGAGCTTTTTGATATGGATTAATAAATACCATTAAAAATATTATTAAGGTTAGTGTTTAGATTAGGGTAAAATTAGGGTAATTTAAAGTTAAATGTATATTTTAATTTGCTCTTTATGACATGGCATTTTAAGAATTTATGAGCTTTTTGATATGGATTAATAAATACCATTAAAACTATTATTAATTTATTAATTTAAATAAATATTAATTTTTCTAAATTTATTAAAAAATGTGAAAAAATAAACTTCATTAAAAATTAAAAAATGTGAAAAAATAAACTTCATTAAAGATTTTATTAATTCAAATAAGCATTAATTTTTATAAATTTATTAAAAAATGTGAAAGTGCCACTAAATAAATGGTTTATACAAATTAAATAAAGGGTTAATACAAATTAAAAAGAAAAAATTAATACAAATTAAATATAAAGGGTTAATACAAATTAAAAAGAAAAATTTAATACAAATTAAATAAAGGGTTAATACAAATTTATTAAAAATTGTGAAAGTGCCACTAAATAAATGGTTATTACAAATTAAATAAATAAAGGGTTAATACAAATTTATTAAAAATTGTGAAAGTGCCACTAAATAAATGGTTAATACAAATTAAATAAAGGGTTAATACAAATTAAAAAATGGTTAATCCAAATTAAATAAAGAGTTAATACAAATTAAAAAATGGTTAATACAAATTAAATAAAGGATCAATACAAATTAAAAAGAAAAAAATTATTAAAAAATGTGAATAATAAACCTCATTAAAGATTTTATTCATTCAAATAAACATTAATTTGAATAATAAACTTCATTAAAGATTTTATTCATTCAAATAAATATTAATTTTTTTTAATTTATAAATTTATTAAAAATGTGAAGGTGTCACTAAATAAAGGGTTAATAAAAAAAAAATTAATTTATAAATTTATTAAAAATGTGAAGGTGTCACTAAATAAAGGGTTAATAAAAAATAAATTTAATAGATATAATTTTAATAAATTAAATTAATTTAAATAAAACTTAATAAATGATTGATTACATTCTTATAATATAATAAATATCACTAAATATATTATTAATTTAAATAAATAATAATTTTTTAAATTTAATAAAAAAATGGAAAGATGCTAAGATTTAAAGATATTATTAATTTACTAATTTAAATAAACATTAATTTTTTAAATTTATTAAAAAATGTTAAGATGTTGTTGAATAATAAAGGCTTAATACAAATTAAGAAGGAGGACCATTTTCTCTAATAATAAATTAGATATATATTTTAATAAATTAAATCGATTTAAATAAAAATTAATAAAAATGTTTGATTTTACTTAATACAAATTAAAAAGAAGACCATTTTCTATTTATTAAAAAATGTTAAGATGTTGTTGAATAATAAAGGCTTAATACAAATTAAAAAGGAGGACCATTTTCTCTAATAATAAATTAGATATATATTTTAATAAATTAAATCGATTTAAATAAAAATTAATAAAAATGTTTGATTTCACTTAATACAAATTAAAAAGAAGACCATTTTCTCTAATAATATATTAGATATATATTTTAATAAATTAAATTGATTTAAATAAAAATTAATACAAATGTTTTATTTTAGTTTTAAATTTTTATTTAATATATTGTTTTAATAACAATGATTTTTAATTATGATGATGATGATTAACCTTCACTAAGAGGGTAAGTGATTACATAATTTTGATTTTCTAGATTAGGGTTGATTACATCCTTATAATTTTAATCTTCTTTCTAAGAGGAGGATATTGATATTATAAGTTATAAATTCTTTTTTTTTTAATGCTATAATTCCAATTGAGCTTGTGGTGAATATCAATATCAGAAGGTATCATAAGTGACACTTTTATCACTTCCAACCTATTCCAAAGGTTTTTCCTAGGAACTATGTCAAAAGCTTTCTTATAGTCAACAAAACAACAAAAAATATTGGTTTTAGTATTGCAGAACTCCTCTACAATGATCCTAAGCATAATCTTCTTTGCCAAAATAATTCCACAAAGCTTGGCTTCAATTTTAAAAATTTCAGCTTGGTAGCCTTCAATGTCATGATCTTTCCTAGAAAAAACTTATTCCTTTGTAGGGACAAAATCGTGGAATCCCACTTATTAGAATCGAGATTATATAGTTGTTAGTATCTTTTTTCCCTTTTAATTAGGGATTTGTACTTATTGGATATTATCGAGTTTTAAAGACTCATTAGAAGCATCCCCAATGGCTTTCCGACACCTCGAAAGAGAGCTTGTTAATAGAAGTGGAAAGGGTAGTTGTAAAATTATGATATAGTTCTTCAATGTTGTCCTTATAAGTTAGGAGATTTAATTTACTATTTAAATCCTTTAATAAAAGACAAACTTTACTTTTGTCAAAGAACAAATTCTTTTGATTTTCATATTTCTCTTCAATGGCGTTCACGGTCGATCATGGTCACGATCATGGTGAGTCATTTAAAAGATCAAAATTTAAACGGATATCATATATCACATAACAAAATTTAAACGGATATCATATATCACATAATCTATGACTCTAGTACCTAGCCCATGAATACAAGTCATTTAGTTGGAGTTTGGCCACTTCATTAATCCATTGCAAATTGTTAGGTCTTGAGAGCTTTGACCAACTCAGTACCAAATGAATTCTCAATTAGGTCTTCAGAACTTCTTTTGTAGCTATTAGATAAAACAAGGTCCTCATCTAGCCATAAAGGAATATGGAGTCCTCATCTAGCCATAAAGGATTATGGTTGGAATCTGTATTTAGTTCAACAGGATATTACCTTCATTTTTCAAACTATAAAATTCTTGTCCTAAAATATTATAGGGACCCTTGTTATCTAGATTCTTTTTCTTATAAAAAGTAGAATTAATAGGTGTAAAATAACAAATTTATATACTCATCTTCTTAGCATTGGTGTATTTAATTTCTATCCAAATGTACTGATTGAGAGGATCAATCTTATGATGTTGAATGTGAGGAGAAATGTTCTTTCTAATATAACACGCTATGCCTCCTATCACTCATGGTGGGATTTTTTGTTCCATGTCGCTCCCATGTTTCAACTAGACAAAATGGTGGGATTTTTTGTTCCATGTCGCTCCCATGTTTCAACTAGACAAATAATATCAATATCACTTGAGATTCAACTTCTCGGAGGACCTTTGCACCATGGAAATCCATGATAGTTCCAAAAAGGGATCTCGAGTGTCCAAAATTTCCTATTTATTAATATCCTTCTCGTGTCTATCCCTAACAATAGATTTTCGATTTCTAACTATTGTCCATTTTCCTTCTTTTCTGACTTCTTTTACCTCTTGAATTTCCTTCCTCAATTTAGCTTGGTCTTCGGGAATAGGTCTTCATTTATAAATATTCCCGACCCTTTTAATCTTAAATATTCACTGAGTATGCTATATTTATGGTCATTCCAACTTACTTTGACACATATCAAGCTATCTTTGTGATCAATTATTTTTCCTAGCTTCTTTGTTTCTATGAGGTAAGTTGTATCAATTTTTGATTTATTATTTAATTCTTCTTTTACTATTGCTAGCATGTCCTCCTCTTCACATTCTTTTATACCAAAAATGATGAGTTTCAAGGATCTTTTGTTACACTCATGGACCAGTTCGATTAGCTTATTCAATTGCTCTTTGATGGGTTTGATGTCCAATTTGTTTTCCATATTACTTAGGGTCAAATTGTTTTAGTGTTTCTTCTAGCTCTTTAATCCTATCTCTCAAGTTGTGATTTTCTTCAACCTCTCCTTCTTAGGTTGATTGTCTATGGTTTTCCATTTATTGAATGTTGTCCTTCATTATCTTCAATTCACTCTTGAACCCTAAGAATCTATACTGTATTTGAGTTTGTATGGTATATTTGAATACTTTAATTTTTTTTATCAATAACTCCTCGTGGCTCTATTTTTTGTTTTACCTCTCTTTATTCACTCATTTTTTCTAATGATTCTAAATTTATTTGTCTTTTGGCATCTCTCTCTTGTCTCATTTTTTCTACTCTTCCATATAATAGTAAAGGATCTCTAGGGTGATTTTGGGGGGCCTCCCCCTCTTAGGATGAGTTTTTGGAATAGGTGGTGGAGTGCTCATATTGAAAAGAAGAGAAATAATGTAACAATTATTATTTTGGATTGACTTAAAAAATGAAAAATAAATTTTTTAATTGATAATAATGATATCAAGTATTATCTCTCAAATCACCTTTTACTTAAGAAAAAAAAATATTTATTAAATAAATAACCATAAAGAATTATTTGAAAATTTAATAAGTTCTCTAAACATAGACATTGGCATCTAAACATAGACATTGGCATGGTGGATTGGATTTGGACAACTATCTCTTTCTAAACATACACATTGTCATGGTGGTTTGGATGACAACTATCTCTTTCTAAACATAGACATTGGCTAACGTCACAAAGGAATTGATGACACTCTTTTGCATTTCATATTAGGGTAATTTAAAGTTAAATACATATTTTATTTTAAATTTAAGTTCATTTTCAATCTTCTTAGCCTATTAGGGTTTAGATTAGGGTAAGATTAGGGTAATTTAAAGTTAAATACATATTTTAAAGTTAAGTTCATTTTCAACTTTCTTATCCTATTAGGGTTTAGATTAGCGTAAGATTAGGGTAATTTAAAGTTAAATACATATTTTAATTTAACGTTAAATTTATCTTCAACTTTCTTAGAGTCACAAAAGAATTGATCACATTCTTTCATCCCATGACATTTTAGACATATTTTAATTTAAAGTTAAATTCATCTTCAAATTGATCACACTCTTTCATCCCATGCATTTTAAATTAGGGTAATTTAAAGTTAAATACATATTTTAAGTTAAATTCATCTTCAACTTTCTTAGCATCACAAAAGTTAAATTAGGGTAATTTAAAGTTAAATACATATTTTAAGTTAAATTCATCTAAAACCTCCTTAGAGTCACAAAGGAATTGTCACTCTTTCATCTTTCTTCCCATGGCATTTTAAGAATTGATGAACCTTTTGATCTTTTAGATGACATTTTAGGAATTCATGAACCTTTTAATCTTCTAGATGGATTGATTACATCCTTATAATACTATAATAATAATAATCTATTTTTCCACCCAACGATTTCACTCGTAAAGTCTATAGAAGTATACATACCATGCCCCCCTCTAGATTTGAATAAACATCGATAAAGATATTATTAATTTATTAATTTAAATAAATATTGTTTTTCTAAATTTATTAAAAAATGTGAAGATGCTACTAAATAATAAAGGCTTAAGAATATTATTAATTTAAATAAACATAATTCTTTTTTAATTTATTAAAAAAAGTGAAGATGCTACTGAATAATAAAGGCTTAATACAAATTAAAAAGGAAGACCATTCCCCCTAATAATAAATTATATATATATTTTTAACAAATTAAATTGATTTAAATAAAAATTAATAAAAATGTTTGATTTTAGTTTTAAATATTATTTTAGTAAAAAATATTTATGATGATGATGATGATGATTAACCTCCACTAAGAGGTTAAGTTGTTATTCTGGGTGATTATAGATAATTTTGATTTTCTAGATTAGGGTTGATTATAATTTTAATCTTCTTTCTAAGAGGATGAGATTGGGTGTATTTCCTTTAATTTTGAGATTATAGGTTATAAAATCCTTTTGTATTTGTTGTATCTTTCTCCATGATTCACTAGAGATACTATAACCATTTTGAGATTATAAGTTATAGAAAAAAAAAAATCTCTATCTTTCCAAGATTCATGAGAGATACTACAACCCCATACTTCACATCCATAAAGAATAACAAGTGTAACAAGAGTCTCAAAGAGGAGCTTCTTCTTATCCCATCCAATAATCGTTTTCTCAATGCTATAATTCCAATTGAGCTTGTGGTGAATATCAATTCTAGAAGGTATCATGAGTGATCTTTTTGGATTTAATAATCATGACCTTAGTCTTATCAGTATTAGCACTCATACCCATATTGGAGAAAAAATCCAAAAAGGGCAGGGGACTATTAACACTCATACGCATATTGGAGAAAAACTCCAAAAAGGGTAGGGGACTATTGCAGTTAATCTCTTTTGACAAGCGCTCAATGTTTTTAAACTTAACAATAGCATTCTCATACATCCTTATTGCAAAAACCCTCAACTTGAGAGGAAATTTTATCTCTTCCAACCTATTCCAAAGGTTTTTCCTAAGAACTATGTCAAAATATTTCCAATAGTCAACAAAATATATTGGTTTTAGTATTGTAGAACTCCTCTACAATGATCCTAAAGGTAAAAAAATGGTCCACATTTCAATGATAACTCATAAATGATATTAAAGGTAAAAATATGGTCCACATTTCAATCATAACTCCTAAGCTTGGTTAAAATAGGGTTGTATGTGAGGGATAAGGATAGGCCCTTCAATTTTAAAAAATTTAGCTTGGTAGCCTTCAATGTCATGATCTTTACCATTTGCAAGCCGCCTAACCCCGAACTCAATGTCATCTAAAGAAAAAACGTATTCCTTTGTAGGGACAATAGGAATGGTGTCCATGGAATTATGGAACTCATAAAGATTTTTAAGGTAGGAATTTTAGTATCTTAAGGGAATCCTATTATTTTCTTTAGTATTACGGTTTAGAATTTGGCTTCAGAACTTCTTAGAATCCAACTTATATAGTTGTGAAAGTTGCTCTTGTTTTTTATTGATATAGCAACCATTTTCCCTTTTAATTAGGGATTTCTACGTATTGGATCTTATCGAGTTTTAAAGACTCATTAGAAGCATCCCCAATTGCGTTCCTAGAAATTTTACACTATTTATCATACCAATGGTTGGTCGTTTTATTATTCTTTTTATAGGGCACCTCGAAAGAGAACTTGTTAATAGAAGTTGAAAGGGTAGTTGTAAAATTGTGATATAGTTCTTCCATGTTGTCCTTATAAGTTAGGAGATTTAATTTAATATTTAAATCCTTTAAGAAAAGGTCAACTTTACTTTTTTCAAAAAAAACAAATTCCTGTGATTATCATATTTCTCTTCAATGGTTCTCTTGTGCATGGAAAATTTTAGTGTTAGGTTTAAAGGTTTATGATCAGGGTCGAGATCATGATCATTTAAAAGGTCAAAAGTTGTTATTTGGTCAAAAACGAGGATATCATATATCACATAATCTACAACACTACTACCTAGCCCATGGATACAAGTCATCTGGTTGGAGTTTGGCCACTTGATTACTCCATTGCAAATTATTTGGTCTTGAGAGCTCCATAGCTTGACCTTAGTACCAAACAAATTCTCAATTAGGTCTTGAGAGCTTCTTTTGTAGCTATTACATAAAACAAGGTCCTCATCTAGACATAAAAGATTATGGTTGGAATCAGTACTTAGTTGCAACATTAAAGTCTACTAACAGGAGGATATTACCTTCATTTTTCAAACTATAAGTATCTTCTTCTAAAATATTATAGGGATAATTGTTATCTAGATTATTTTTCTTATAAAAAGTAGAATTAATAGGTGCAAAATACCAAATTGCTATATACATATTCTTAGCATTGGTGTCTTTAATTTCTATCCAAATGTACTGATTGAGAGGATCAATCTTATGAAGTTGAACGTGAGGAGAAATGTTCTTTCTAATATAACAAGCTATGCCTCCTACCACTTGATGGTGGGATTTTTGTTCCATGCCGACCACAAGACAAATCCTTCTATGTTAGGGACCTTAGACTCCTCATGCTCCCAGGTTTCAACTAGACAAATAATATCAATATCACTTGAGATCCAACTTATCAGAGGACCTTTGCGCCATGGAAATCCACGACAGTTCCAAGAAAGGATCTCGAGTGTCCCAAATTCCTATTTATTATTATCCTTCTGGTCTTTATCCCTAACAATAGATTTTTGATTTCTAATTATTACCCATTTTCCTTCTTTCCTCGCTTGTTTTACCTCTTGAACTTTCTTCCTCAATTCAGTCTTCGAGAATGAGGTCTTCATTTATAAATATTCCTGACCCTTTTAATATTAGATATTTATTGAGTATGCTATATTTATGGTCATTACAACTTACTTTGACAAAGATCAACCTATATTTGTGATCAATTATTTTTCCTAGCTTCTTTGTTTGTATGAGTTAAGTTGTATAAATTTGTGATTTATTATTTAATTCTTCTTTTACTATTGCTAGCATATCCTCATCTTCATGTTCTTTTATACCAAAAAATTATGAGGTTCAAGGATCTTTTGTTACACTCATGGACCAGTTTGATTAGCTTATTCATTTCCTCTTTGATGGGTCTGATGTCCAATTTGTTTTCCATATTACTGAGGGTCAAATTCTTTTAGTTTTTCTTCTAGCTCTTTAATCCTATCTCTGTTGTGATTTTCTTCAACCTCTCCTTCTTGGGTTGATTGTCTATGGTTTTCCATTTCTTGAATCCTATCCCTCATTGTCTTCAATTCACTCTTGAACCCTAAGAATCTATACTCTATTTGAGTTTGAATGGTATCTTTGAAGAGTCTAATTTTTTTTTATCAATCACTGCCTCTAGCTCAATTTGGAGTTTTACGTCTCTTTCTTCACTGATTTTTTCTAATGATTCTAACTTCATTTGGCTTTTGGCATCTCTCTCTTCTCTCAATTTTTCTACTGATTCCATATAATCCTAAAGGATCTCTAGGGTGATTTTGGGGGGTCTACCCCTATTAAGATGAGTTTTTGGAATAAGTGGTGGAGTTCTCATATTGAAAAGAAGAGAAAGAATGTAACAATTTTTATTTTTGATTGACTTTAAAAAAGAAAAATACATTTTTTAATTGATAATAATGATATTAATTATTATCTCTCAAATCATTTTTTACTTATGAAAAAAATAAAATAAAAATAAATTATATATATATATATATATATATATATATATATATATATATATATATTTCACACTTTAATAGATTATAAATATATTTTAAATTAAAATTGAAGCAAAGTAAAAAGTGAGGTGTCCATGTGCGTGCTGTCTTTAAGACAACAAAAATAATTTACCAACACATGCCCAAGTGGAACTAACAAAAAATTATTCAAAATTGTAGAGAGCATTCTGAGATATTATTTTCCTAAAAAAAGGTAAGAAAATTAATAAATATATGTTTGATTTTATTTTCAATTTTTTTTATTTAAATTATTATTTTAATAAAAAATAATAATTTTTATTATATGTTTAATAAATTAAATTTACTTAAATAAAAATATGTTTGAGTTTTTTTAGTTATTATTTTATTAAAAATTGATAATTTTTATTATATGTTTAATAAATTAATTGATTTAAATAAAAAATATTGATTCTTATTTTAAAATTTTATCTCATACATTTTTTAATAAAAATTAATAATCTATATTATATTTTTAATAAATTAAATTGATTTAAATAAAAATTATTGATTCTTATTTTAAAATTTTATCATATATATGTATATATATTAATAAAAAAAATTATTATATATTTAATAAATTGGCGATGATGATTAACCTCCCCTAAAACTCACTATTTAATAAAAACTATTAACTATTAATTCTTGTTTTAAAGTTTTATATAATATATATTTTTAATAAAAATTAATAATCTCTATTATATGTTTAATAAAAATTAAAAATACATATTTTAATAAAAAATAATAAAATTAAATTGATTTAAATAAAAATTGTTGATTTATATTTAAAAAATATATATATATTATTATATGTTTAATAAATTAAATTGATTGAAATAAAATTGATTGATTCTTGTTTTAAAATATTAATAATCTCTATTATATGTTTAATAAATTAAATTGATTTAAATAAAAGTAGTTGAATTTTTTTTGGGTTTGCTAGTTTGTTAGTGACCTATGTGATTAGTCTTTGGTTGAGAAACCATGACTCACGGGTATCTAAGCCATCAAAATCACTTGGGGATCACACTTGGCCTCATCCACACCAACCCTTAACATGGTTGGATTTTTTGTCCCCACAAGTTTCGAACTGGTAACTTTAACATCACAGAGTTCCTTAAAAACACACTGTGTCAGTGTCCTATACCTAGGGGACACAAATAATTGATTCTTATTTATTTTTTTTTAAATATATAATTTTTAATCAAACTTAAGAATTTTTATTATATGTTTAATTAAGTAAATTGTCCCTTTAATGAATTAAATTGATTTAAATAAAAATAGTTGATTCTTATTTTTATTTTTTTTAAATATATATTTTTAATAATAATTAATAATTTTTATTATATGTTTAATCAATTAAATTGATTTTCCTGATCGCATGGAGCCCATGAAAGTTTTAAGCCTACCACCACCCTCTCTTTCATATCTCAAATGGAGGACAAGATTAAACGGGGTGGACAGTTTCCTCCTGCAGGGTTAATGTAGCTCTTAGTGCGCCATATCAGATGGACGATGATGGGTACAAGAGGCATGTGCAAGGTTACCTCAGCTCCCTTGGCTCCCTTCCATTTCCTCTGGTTTTGTTATGGTTCCTCTCACTTGGCTCAGATTTCTCATTTGGGCTTTTCTCCTTACACTCTCCTAGCTCTTCTCCTTCTCAAGCTAAGTTTAGTCTAGTTTTCCCTTGCTGCAATGCCACGAGAGCGTCAAAATCCTAAGAGGGGAACTTCTTGGTATAGTTATGCATCTAGACAAACACATCCACAAGATTGCCAAGGCTTCTTCGACCTCATTGATTCACTATGACAAGGATAAAAAATCGCCTCCAATGGCCTATGTAGGGGAGGAAATTCCAGAAGAACCAATTACGATTCCACTAGATTCCCTCCTCTACACAGTCCCAAACCCCCAAGATCAGCCTAACACCAGTCTCCCTACCTTTTCTACAAAGTGTTCGATGGAAGGGGAGACTTGTGTAATCCAGGAAAAAATCCTTTAGCTGACTGCCCTTTTGAGCCTCCACTTCCCACCTTAACTTTGGCCCGAGATCCACAATCTATTTTCTTCCTAGTGCCAGAACACCTATAGCTCATATTTGAGATGTAGAGGGACATGATCGAGAAATTCCACATGCATACTTTACTCAGTAGGCAACTCAAATCTTATTTTAATCACTCTCGATCTCACAAAGTCAACAACGTTCCTCGACCTACATGCAACCGTATGTCTTCACTCCTCAAGGTGACACTCAGGATAACACAAGTTTTAATGGCTGTTTTGATGACTAGTCATTTAAGCTCTTTGCACTTATTTTCCAAAAAAACACTAAATTTTCATATTCTTGTTTAGATTTCATGTTCACCCTTATTTGACGGAACTAGAAGTTTCCAGATATAACTTGTTATATATAATTTTAAGGAACTAAAACCTTTTTTATTTAAAAAAAAAATTACAACATTTTTTTTAGTAATTAAAACATTTTTTATTTAAAAAATAAATAAATAAAATTGATTTAAATAAAAACAGTTGATTCTTGTTATAAAATTTCATCTTATATATTTTTTAATAAAAAAAAATAATCTCTATTATATGTTTAATACATTAAATATAATAAACAAAAAACAAAAATGATATAAATAAAATTGTTGATTCTTATTTTAAAAATAGATAATTCTATGTAATGTATTTTTAAATATATATTTTTTAATAAAAAATTAGTTAATAAACTATAGAAATTTATTAATTTTTATTTTTAAACTTTTTATCTAATATATTATAATTTTTTTATTTTTAAACTTTTTATTTTAAATATTATTTTAATATAAATAATGAATTATATTATCAATTTTATTAAAAAAAATTATTTTTTTATTTTATAGATTATTTTAATAAAAAATAATGAATTATTGACTTAAATATCTAGTATATTGTTTTAATAAAAAAATAATCATAGAAAAAAACAACAAAAACTTTAAACTTATTAATTTCTTATTTGAAATAAAAATATTTTTTAAAAATACACATTTTTCAATTCATTATAAATAATTAAGAATTAATTGTTTTAATGGGTGTTATGCAATTAACCATAAAAGAAACAATTTTACAAAAAAATTTATACATATATTATAGTTTATTGATGGTCTTAATTATTAACATAATTAATTAATTCTAGACATGAATAATTTTACAACTTTATCTATACTATGATGGATTATGGTTTATTAATGATCTGAATTATGCAAGGGTTGATGTGAATGAGATTTTGTATAAAATTAGTATTGGGCAATGACATAATCACACATTGAACATAGTATTTACTTATATTCTTATTAATCAAGGAAGAATTACAACAACCAAATATTGACTTACAACTTTCCTTACACTCATCCCACACTCCATTTTACCTTTACGAGCATGCATAGATATATAATATCTATCAAACCATTACACACATTGATACACATACTGATCACAAACTAATCAAACAGTTACCCAAACTGATAAAAAAAAATTATGCATGTGTGTATTCTATTTTTAGTTGATTTGGTTCAGCTAACTATAGAGTAGTAAGAGCCAAGAAATCCATCCATATCCCAACAATCATGGGAAATTAGATGCCACATTTCAACAATATCCACCTTGAAAACAATTTATTTGATATATCATGCCCAAATTTATTCATCACCTTTCCTAAAATCCAAACACCACCGCAAGTTCTCTAACAATATTAGTTTTGTGATCATGTTTACACAATTTTATGGAGTATGGACCACTCCACCTCCATCAGTAACTTGTCTTAAAAAATTATTCCTTGTCTCATTTTGATATGTTGTATTGTTAGTCAAATGTGCAACACTTTGACTACCACGGAACACCTTATCTTTTCCTTGTCCAAACTTACCCAATAGATCCTTGCATTCATGATAACCTGGGGTACATCTCCTCTTGTCCAAGTCTCCTACAAGTTTTAAATCAACATAACCACATACTAAATCATTGAAACCACTATAGGTGATACTCGTTATGCCTCTAGGACACTGAAGCACCCATTCCCAATGCTTTTTACCTAGATTCGCCACATGTCCACTGACAACACCCACTCTTGCATGTGAAATATTAATCTTGACCATTTCACTTCATACATACTTCTTATTGTACTAGCATATGGTATACGATACAAAACCTTTTCTTCCTCATAACCAATACATAAACTTGAAGAAAGATTACAATGGAAAGTTAAAAGGGTATTTATTGGTTTCACAATGTTCATACTGAAACTCATCAATATTTTCTCCGTAGACTTTTGTTGTGATAACGAAAACTTACCATTATTCCTATATTTGTATACTTCTATGCCTAATATTTGTTTTGTTTCTCCTCAATCCTTCATCTGAAATGTCTTATCCAACTAAGCCATTAACATGTTGATCTCAATCATGTTTTGTCTTGTAACAGGCATATAATCAAAAAATAACATCAAGATATCAAATGTACCATAAACACAATGGTTATAGTTATTTCTTGATAAAAAATTTACGCACAATGAAAGAATAAACATATTGTACCATTTCTTAGGTACCATTAGGCCATACAATGATTCCCCGAGTTTGCAAACAAATCCCTCTTTGTGATCTTGAACTGCTTATAATTGTTCTATGTACATATCTCTACTAATGATGATTTTTGGGGAAATATGATCCCACAATATATATCCCTTAACCTCATCATCATAACCTCATCTACCTCGTGTTGCATGATGTAACCAAAAATTCATTTTAACACCTCTTTTTCATGGGTATCGCTCCTTTCACAACCTCCAAAATGGTTTACCCACGATAGGTTAGAAACTATTGCCCCTATACAACAAATTTGTCCTCTTCCAACATGCGACACATGGATCAAACTCTTCCATCACACAAAACTCCCAATGGCTCTCTTAAACTCAAACAAATCTTCTTGGCTTGGCTAACCCACTCGTATACCACTTGTTGGGAAGCATAAGAATAAACAAAACAAGATTTTAATGACATAAATAAAGAAAACAACAATCACACAATGAACACATTATTTACAAGGTAAAACCCTTCAAAAGGGAAACATCCACAGGGAAATGATAATAAATATTCTTATTGATCAAGGGAGAATTACAACAACCAAACATGAGCTTACAACTTTCCTTAAACTCATCTTACACTCTACTTTTCCTCTACAATCATGCATATATATACAATGTTTATAAAATAGTTACACACACTGATAAAAAAATTACACAAACTGATCAAACAGTTACACATGTCCATATTCTATTTTTAGATTATTTGGTTTAGCTAACTACATAGTAGTAAGAGCCAAGAAATCCACCCATATCCCAACAATCTTAGGAAATTAGTCAGCACATTTCAACAATTAGTGTCTCTTGTTGAATATGTATCAAATATATTTCATAAAATATGTTTGTACTTAATCCACTACTTATTAGATGTTATTGTAAAAAAACAAATGTGTTTGTGCATACGAAAAAATATTTTATTATTTTAATTTATGATAATAAATATATATCAAAACACTTTTTATGCAAATGGCTCCAACATAATAATTAATTTTTCATTAAGAAAAAAAAAACCATTGACATATTATAGATAACCATAATAAAATGATACATCCATAATATAAATGTTGAGATAAAACCATGTAAATATAAATCTGCATTGCTATGACTTTGATTATTTCCCCCACTTATAACATTGTTGTTTTCAAAAATATGTTTTGATATAAGCTCGGATTTTTTAACTATAAATCATCATTCCCTATCCAACACATGTGGTGATTTCTTGTTGAGCACATGTGTAACTTGCACTTAAAAATGATATACTGTAAAGTTTAGAAGTCCACTTACATGATTTATTCCCACTACTTGCACTTAAAAGTAATATAGTGGAAAATTGAGAAGTCCACTTGCATGATTTTTTATATCTTTCCAACATAACCTGCTTTCCCCTCCATCATTGGCATTTTCAGTGTGAAAATGATGTCCATATGCCCACATAAATGGGAACAAATCTACCTATTAAAATGAAAACAAATAACCATATTATATCTCTAATAACTTGAGCATTAATAAACACATAATGGATGTTATAATTCAAACATATGTTATATGTCAATAATGTACACAAACAAAGAGATTATTCATAGTTACATAGTTATTGCACCTGATCCCTATTTT
>SNQJ01S0013522.1:63905-90739 GCA_010110895.2 Picea sitchensis
AACAACAAAAACTTTAAACTTATTAATTTCTTATTTGAAATAAAAATATTTTTTAAAAATACACATTTTTCAATTCATTATAAATAATTAAGAATTAATTGTTTTAATGGGTGTTATGCAATTAACCATAAAAGAAACAATTTTACAAAAAAATTTATACATATATTATAGTTTATTGATGGTCTTAATTATTAACATAATTAATTAATTCTAGACATGAATAATTTTACAACTTTATCTATACTATGATGGATTATGGTTTATTAATGATCTGAATTATGCAAGGGTTGATGTGAATGAGATTTTGTATAAAATTAGTATTGGGCAATGACATAATCACACATTGAACATAGTATTTACTTATATTCTTATTAATCAAGGAAGAATTACAACAACCAAATATTGACTTACAACTTTCCTTACACTCATCCCACACTCCATTTTACCTTTACGAGCATGCATAGATATATAATATCTATCAAACCATTACACACATTGATACACATACTGATCACAAACTAATCAAACAGTTACCCAAACTGATAAAAAAAAATTATGCATGTGTGTATTCTATTTTTAGTTGATTTGGTTCAGCTAACTATAGAGTAGTAAGAGCCAAGAAATCCATCCATATCCCAACAATCATGGGAAATTAGATGCCACATTTCAACAATATCCACCTTGAAAACAATTTATTTGATATATCATGCCCAAATTTATTCATCACCTTTCCTAAAATCCAAACACCACCGCAAGTTCTCTAACAATATTAGTTTTGTGATCATGTTTACACAATTTTATGGAGTATGGACCACTCCACCTCCATCAGTAACTTGTCTTAAAAAATTATTCCTTGTCTCATTTTGATATGTTGTATTGTTAGTCAAATGTGCAACACTTTGACTACCACGGAACACCTTATCTTTTCCTTGTCCAAACTTACCCAATAGATCCTTGCATTCATGATAACCTGGGGTACATCTCCTCTTGTCCAAGTCTCCTACAAGTTTTAAATCAACATAACCACATACTAAATCATTGAAACCACTATAGGTGATACTCGTTATGCCTCTAGGACACTGAAGCACCCATTCCCAATGCTTTTTACCTAGATTCGCCACATGTCCACTGACAACACCCACTCTTGCATGTGAAATATTAATCTTGACCATTTCACTTCATACATACTTCTTATTGTACTAGCATATGGTATACGATACAAAACCTTTTCTTCCTCATAACCAATACATAAACTTGAAGAAAGATTACAATGGAAAGTTAAAAGGGTATTTATTGGTTTCACAATGTTCATACTGAAACTCATCAATATTTTCTCCGTAGACTTTTGTTGTGATAACGAAAACTTACCATTATTCCTATATTTGTATACTTCTATGCCTAATATTTGTTTTGTTTCTCCTCAATCCTTCATCTGAAATGTCTTATCCAACTAAGCCATTAACATGTTGATCTCAATCATGTTTTGTCTTGTAACAGGCATATAATCAAAAAATAACATCAAGATATCAAATGTACCATAAACACAATGGTTATAGTTATTTCTTGATAAAAAATTTACGCACAATGAAAGAATAAACATATTGTACCATTTCTTAGGTACCATTAGGCCATACAATGATTCCCCGAGTTTGCAAACAAATCCCTCTTTGTGATCTTGAACTGCTTATAATTGTTCTATGTACATATCTCTACTAATGATGATTTTTGGGGAAATATGATCCCACAATATATATCCCTTAACCTCATCATCATAACCTCATCTACCTCGTGTTGCATGATGTAACCAAAAATTCATTTTAACACCTCTTTTTCATGGGTATCGCTCCTTTCACAACCTCCAAAATGGTTTACCCACGATAGGTTAGAAACTATTGCCCCTATACAACAAATTTGTCCTCTTCCAACATGCGACACATGGATCAAACTCTTCCATCACACAAAACTCCCAATGGCTCTCTTAAACTCAAACAAATCTTCTTGGCTTGGCTAACCCACTCGTATACCACTTGTTGGGAAGCATAAGAATAAACAAAACAAGATTTTAATGACATAAATAAAGAAAACAACAATCACACAATGAACACATTATTTACAAGGTAAAACCCTTCAAAAGGGAAACATCCACAGGGAAATGATAATAAATATTCTTATTGATCAAGGGAGAATTACAACAACCAAACATGAGCTTACAACTTTCCTTAAACTCATCTTACACTCTACTTTTCCTCTACAATCATGCATATATATACAATGTTTATAAAATAGTTACACACACTGATAAAAAAATTACACAAACTGATCAAACAGTTACACATGTCCATATTCTATTTTTAGATTATTTGGTTTAGCTAACTACATAGTAGTAAGAGCCAAGAAATCCACCCATATCCCAACAATCTTAGGAAATTAGTCAGCACATTTCAACAATTAGTGTCTCTTGTTGAATATGTATCAAATATATTTCATAAAATATGTTTGTACTTAATCCACTACTTATTAGATGTTATTGTAAAAAAACAAATGTGTTTGTGCATACGAAAAAATATTTTATTATTTTAATTTATGATAATAAATATATATCAAAACACTTTTTATGCAAATGGCTCCAACATAATAATTAATTTTTCATTAAGAAAAAAAAAACCATTGACATATTATAGATAACCATAATAAAATGATACATCCATAATATAAATGTTGAGATAAAACCATGTAAATATAAATCTGCATTGCTATGACTTTGATTATTTCCCCCACTTATAACATTGTTGTTTTCAAAAATATGTTTTGATATAAGCTCGGATTTTTTAACTATAAATCATCATTCCCTATCCAACACATGTGGTGATTTCTTGTTGAGCACATGTGTAACTTGCACTTAAAAATGATATACTGTAAAGTTTAGAAGTCCACTTACATGATTTATTCCCACTACTTGCACTTAAAAGTAATATAGTGGAAAATTGAGAAGTCCACTTGCATGATTTTTTATATCTTTCCAACATAACCTGCTTTCCCCTCCATCATTGGCATTTTCAGTGTGAAAATGATGTCCATATGCCCACATAAATGGGAACAAATCTACCTATTAAAATGAAAACAAATAACCATATTATATCTCTAATAACTTGAGCATTAATAAACACATAATGGATGTTATAATTCAAACATATGTTATATGTCAATAATGTACACAAACAAAGAGATTATTCATAGTTACATAGTTATTGCACCTGATCCCTATTTTAAGTGCATCCTCTTCACAACATGGCTAACAATTGAACGCATCATATTTCTCTCTAATCACTATGTGGCTAACAATCGAACAAAAAAACAAACAAGCAAAGAGATTATTACATAGTTATTGTGATGATCCCTATGTTTAGTGCATCATGTTCACCACAATTGAACGCATCATATTTCTATATAATCATCACATGGCTAACAATGGAACTTACCACATACCATATTTCTTTATGATTTGATCAACTATCTAATTGTTGGGACAAATGATTGGCATATTTTCTTTCAAATGACCAGGATAAGGCACACTTCTACCATTCAACATTGTCCTAGTTTATCTTATTCTCTTCATACAATGTGACCGATGGTTTCATTTCCTCTATATTGTAGAGAACAAACTTATTAATGGCACCATTTTTTGAATTTTCTAATGTATGCATGAAATGGAAATGCATTACATGAGATCAAATATATATTATTAAGTTGTACACATTTACTATGTCTAAATTTGACAAAATATAAGTGACTTACTCTTTAGCATGCATCTTTTCTTGTTCATATAATGTAGTTCCCCTTCCCTTTTATCCCCATCCTATCCCAAACCATTGCACTTGGTGTGTGTTTGATTCACTTCATGTATTCACTAGCATAATTATAGAATGACTTGTATACTATGTACCTCTCTTCCATAGACCCCCTAGGTTTTTCCTTTTGTCAAACAAACCATTTCAACTTTTACATGTACCTCTCTAAGAACATCTAATGACATCACTTAAGTTAATTCAACCTCATCAATGAGTTGAATTAAAATATGAACTTGTAATTCCATGAAACACATGGGTAGATCCTTCCCAAACAAAGAAGCAGTCTCAACCATCTAAAAATGTAAGTTTTCACAATTAGACATAATGTTGAGAATGTTTCTTGATAATCACTGTGTACCTAGTTTTGAAACGTCCAACTTTTTTAGTGGAAAGTCCACCCATAATTATGGACAACAAAAAGACAATAAAAACAATCAATACGCTCATTGTAATTACAAAGAAAAATAATTAAAAAAATACAAATTAACAGTGGAAGAGAAACACAGATAGATCAAAAATTATAATATTTAATAACGAAGCATTGAGGAGAAATAAAATGGGTCAATAGTTATAATATTTAATAATAATGAACATAAAGTATTATAATACTATAATAATATAATAATGTATTATAATATGATTTAAAAATAGATATAAATATTTTAGAGAAGATTACAAAATGATAAAGAAGGATATTGTTATAATATAATATATTAGAGAAAAAGAAAAAAAATATACAAATGGATTTAAATTAGAATACATATTATAATTATAAAATAATATTATAATATAAAATGATAATGAAAAAGATACGGTTTAATACATAAAAATATAAAGGCATAGCAGGATACCAAAATGAAAAAGAAGGATAGTATTATAATATACTATATTGGAGAAAAAAAAGGAAGAAAAAGATATAAAGAGATTAGAATAAAGTTATGGCACAAGAGGAGGAAAGATAAGGTTATCATGGAAGTCAAAATATAGCGAGGAACCAAAGCAATGTGGAAAGGAAAAGGGGGAGAGAGAAAGGGCAAGGGTAGAGACTTAACGAAGGAGGAATAATGATCAAGTGGTGATTGGTGGGTTTCCAAGATTGGCTAAGTTTGTAACCATATTTGCGATTTAAATTATTATGGTGTTTTTTATTTCAAGAGATTCTCGAATGACCCAAGAGGAGTAATGAGGGGCTAAGGCTGGACTTTTGGTTTGGTTAAAAAAAATGAGATGTTTGGAATTGAAGGAGTGTTCGGTGATAGATGATTTGGAGATTTCATTGTCAGTAGTATCAACTATATTTTCTTTGAAACGAGTTTGGAAGGATCTACCAATTTGACCTATGTAAGATTTGTCGCAGGAACAAGGGATTTGGTAAACCCTTGGTCCAAGCATCAAATCGAATTTATCTTTGGTTCCTTTCTATCTTTTAACTTCTTCCATTTTCCGTGATAACTTTCTCTTTCCTCCTCTTGTACCCCAACTTTATTATAATACCTTTATATCTTTTTCTTCTTTTTTTCTCTAATATAGTGTATTATATTATAATACTATCATTCTTTTTCATTTTGGTAATCTACCCTACCTTCTTTATATTTTTATTTATTAAATCATATCTTTCTCATTATCATATTATATTATAATATTATTATCATATTATATTATAATATTATAATAAGATATTCTAATTATAATATGTATTCTAATTTAAAAACCATTTATATATTTTTTTGATTTCTCTAATATATTATATTATAGTAATATCCTTCTTTGTCATTTTGTGATATGCTGTAACATATTTATATTTATTTTTAAATCATTTCTTTCTCATTATAATATTATATTATATTGTTATAAAAATAATGTATTATAATACATTATGATAATTATTATTTAGCATTCTATGACATCACCATTAAATCCCTCTTTGTTTTTGACTAATCCAATCATGTATTTATTAAATATTATAATTATTGATCTATCTTTATTTCTCATCAACAACTAATTTATATCTTTTTAACTATTTCCCTTTGTAATTTCAAAGGGTTTGTTGATTATTTTCATTGATTCCTTACCTATTTCTTATTCAACGGTTATTTACATTTCCTCCTATTTAAATACATACATTGGCACTCTTTTCCCTACATTTCATCTTTTTGTTGTCCTTGATGATGGGTGGAGTGTTCACTCGAAACGTTGGACGTTTCAAAGCCATATACAAAGCGTATATCTAGAAACATTCTCAACAAATCTTAGCCATCTCTTGATACACACAAATATAGCTAATCTAGATATTGTTAAGTTATTTATACATTAAAATAATATCACCACACAAAATACACAAAACAATATGAAAAATCCACACTTTATTATATGAAAACCCTTAAGGTAGGGAAACGCCATATAATAGATCATATTAAGGAAGGGATCCACTCCTGTCCACTTTCCTTTTTGAGGGGGAAACCTCCTAATGAGATACTGCTCCAAATATAATACTTCTTGACTTGCCCATAACATTGTTTGACCCATTTATATAGTGTCTACCAAAAACCTAAGAACATTCTAGAGGAGGAACATGTTGGGTTATAATCTTCTTTGGTGTGAAATTCAAGTCGAGGTGAATCGACATTGATGGTCGAAGTCGAGGTGGATCAATAGTAGGTCAAAATTGAGGTAGATCGACAACAAGTCAAAGGTCAAGGAAGTCGGACGGGTAAATTCAAAGTCGAATATATCGACAAAAAGTCAACCAAAAAAAGGTCGAAGTTAGGGCGTGAGACGACCGACTAGAGACAGAACGAAGGCCAATTGTTAAACCCGACTTGGATTCGACTGTAACAGAATCCCTTGGTTTGCAAGAATTGTAGCCAATACTATGCATGGATCTGTAACCATTTTTGGGCTCCAATATTTAGGGGTTTTCCCATTGTAAAGACTATAAAGAGGCATATTGTAAGGTCGTAAAGGCTGTTGTTGTTAGGTGACTATAGGATTCACTTTTGCAGGTTAATGCATGTGTAATTCTAGGTTGTTGGTCATCTATATGTAAGATGAAATGGCTACAGGGTTGTTCTTTCCTATGCAAGAGGGTATGATGTCTATTTTGTCTTAGGTGTGGACCAAGGTTAGACATGTAACCTTCTATTCTGAATGAATAAGACAAAAAGCGAGAAAAATGCTAAAAGGAATGTTGGTTTTCTCAAAATATTGGTGTATTGTGTGATTGCTTGTGTCATTTTCTTTCTTGATTAAATTCTTCTTATCTTCTACTAGGATTGGTGTGAAAGTATACTTCATTTCGTGACATGTGGTATCAGAGCTTAGGTATGACTTGACAAGTGAGCTATAATAGGGGTGTAATTCTTTGGTGAGTATATAATATCTTGATTTTCCAATCTTGAATCTGCGAACTATACTCTAGGTACAATAAGAGTCGTAAGTCCTAAATTGTTTTAAATATCATGGTAAATAATGGAGAGCAGTTCCAAAATAGAGATAGAAAGATTCAATGGCCATAATTTTGATCTTTGGAAGCTTAAAATGGAAGATTGATGTAGGAGCATCGCCAACGTCAAGCGAGCATGGGGCAAGTGCCAACGCATTTTGGGCACATGATAAATTGTTTAAAAAAAAATTGAAGATGGATGTACCAAACGTAAATGTAATAGTTAAGGAGAGGTGTACTTATAGATGGTAATTAAACCTTGAGCAACCTTCTCTCGTTTGAAGGACTAAGAAGGAATTTATGTTAGTTAATGTTAGTAGGTAGCTTTGAATTCTCAGATTAGACAGTTTTAGTAGCAGAGGGAAAATAGATTTAGACACCCTCATTGTATTATTGTATGATAGTGAAGAACATTACCAAGAGAATAACATATAGAGCTGGAGCAAAGAAACTGTGTTTGAAAAAAATCCATGTATAGAGATTTGAGTTAATAGAAGAAGTCTTAATTCAGATTCATGGTGTTGTATTTGTTTCTTGTATGTGTATGTTGAATGGTATGTTCATGGTTTTACTCTTTCTATTATACATTTTCTTTCTATGATGTGTATGAATGATTTCAGGATTATGTTTGAAGTCTGAGAGAGAAGGAGTTAGGAAATGAGTTTCAATTGTTTCTCTGTCTGAGCGAGAGTTCCTGCAAGGAGTGCAGTTGAATTGTCCGCAAGGAGTGCATTGACAAAGGGTTCATAGGTTTGTCTCTGAAAGCTCAGATAGGATAGCTTTGTCCTAATTTCCTCAAAAGTGTAGTTAGGCACAGGATCCGTGCAAAGTGTGCGCAGGCCGAGTGAAGCTTCACGGGTTTGTAACCTGAATGACTTGTTGAGAGATTGATGCTACAGGGACTATGCAGAGTCGAAGGGAGTTCAACACTTGAAAGTGTTTGAAGGTATGCCGCAAGGAGTGCTAGCAGGAGTTTTTCTGAAAGACTTGAAGTCGTGGAAAAACTCAGAAGGTTCAAACCTTCGAAATTGTCGAAGAGAAGAAAGAGGCTAAGTGCCTTAAAGAATTGAAAGGAGGTGCAGTGACATCGTGTTGCAGGAGGACAAGTTCCACACAGAGAAATATTTTGTTTAAATTTCGCAGGAGTTCTCGAGGGAAGAGACAGACCGTCGAAATTCTCCGTAGAGAATTTGCAAAGTCCCACCAACAGTCTGATCTGACAGAGAAGCAATGGGGGTTACAATTGTTTCCAAAGATTCAAGCTCAGGAGATCATGAGCCATCGGACCTCACCGTTATTCATAGGATCTGACAGGAGTTGCACAGGGGTTAAACCATCACAAACAGAGAGAAAGTCCCGAAAGGCATCGGGATATCAGGACTTCGAAATTCGGGATATCAGAAGTCTCAAGGACAAAAAAAAATTCGGATATCAGAAGTCTCAAGGACAAGAGATCAGGTCACTTCATAGTGAAAACCCCAAATTTGATCTGAGCCATCCATTCATTTGAACAGGTGGCAAAGATTAAGAACCCGTTGGTATTTTGGCTACCGGGGTTTCAAGTTGATAGAGAAATTGTGACATCGGGGAATGACAAGTCGCGAAATATCAAACTCAATTAGGATCGTCCGTCTATTGAGACACGTGGCGGCGATCAAGAGTTCGTCAGAATTTCGCATGTCGAGATTTCGGGGATTAAGAGGACAGGATGCAGAGCATTTCGACATTTGATTTTACGAAATCATGCAATGATTAAGGACCATCCATCATAGGAGGACACGTGGCGGAAATCCAAGAGTTCAGGGAAAATCTCGATAGGAAAGTCCATCGACATATCGGGGTTCGGTATTTCATGAATATTGAAGATAGGAGACCCGCGCATTTCAAGAACGGAAGTTCCAAAATTGTGAAAAGACGGAAGCCTAGTTGTGGGCTAGTGCCAGGAATCGTGTTGGAGTTTGAGATTTTGGGATTTCAGCAAATAGAGAATCGAGATTTTGGGGTTCGTGGAGCAGAGTTGCATGACATTGCGAATCCTGAAATCGGGATAAGGAGAAAGATGAGATAGAGAGAGGAAATTCCAAATGTCATAATTTTGGGTTTCGGGGGTCTGAGAAGACAAGACACTCGGCCACAGGAATTGCAAAAACGCGAAGTCCGATCTTCCGAAGTATAAGGAGAAAATTTATCAAGGTCGTTTGTGGGTGCAGATTTCCTAAAAGGGAAATAGAAGGGCCAGTCAAGCACTTTGGGCCAGAAGAGAGGAAACGATCTTGCTCGGATCCTGATCTGCAGATCTAGGAGAAGGGGGTCTGCGTCAAGTGTGGTATCAGAGCACATAAAGGTTGGTTTCTTTTCTTTTTGTAGCAAGGAAAAAGGAATATTCACCATGCCTCCAAGAAGAAGGGACAGGCAAACACCCGATCCGCCAGAGGATAGGGAAATGTCAAGAAGGAGGGGTAGGTAGATGCCTGATCCGGCCATGGAGAGAGAGATGCATGACCTACATGCCAGACTTGAAGAAATGGAGACAACACAGAGGCACACAACAGGTGCTGGGGATGTTAGTGATTTTGAAAGTGAAAATGAAGTTGAACATGAAGAAGAAGAAATTTCAGTGGAAGATTCCGTAAATGAATGCTTGATTAGAGTTGTCGCAAGAATGGGTGCAAGAACCAAAATGGACATTCCAGTATATGAGGGAAACCTCGATTTTGAAGAGATTCTAAAATGGATTAGAGATCTGGACACTTATTTTTACTATGAAGATGTCGAAGAAGACAAGAAGGTCAGACATGTTATCACAAGATTGAAAGGACATGCAACATTGTGGTGGATGAACTACAAGATGACAGATGCTACAAAGGCAAGAAGAAAATCAAGAGTTGGGATAGGATGATTGCGAAGATGAAGGTGAAATTCATTCCCAGGGATTACCAGATTACTCTGTTTTAAAGAATGCAAATTTTGAGACAGAAGATGATGAGAGTGAAGGAATATACTGAAGAATTCTATAGGCTGAAAATCAGGGTAGGTCATCGGGAAAGTGATGATGAAAAGGTTTTCAGGTACATGAATGGCCTGAGATACGACATTTAGGATGAGATGAGCATGGTAACCATCTGAACAGTGGAAGATGCTTAACAGATGGCTCTAAAAGATGAAGAGAAGCTGAGCCAAAAACAAGGTCAGAGAGGCCGAGGCAGAAGTCAAGCTAGAGGCAAATCAGTTGCCCAGGATAGAAATCAGAAACACAAAGAAGATGAGAAGAAACCTCAAATTGAGAGAGGTGGAAGCTCACAGAAAGGGCAATATGATGGACAGAGAAGGAAGTATGTTGATCAGAAAGGAGAGTATGTTGATAACAACATTTTTCCTCGTACTAGAGGTAGAGGAAGAGGAAGAGGTGGAGTGATAAAATGATTCACATGTGGAAAGGTCGGGCACAAGTCTTATGAATGTCCAGACAAGCATAAAGAGGAAGGAGAGACTCACATTGCCAAAGCGCAAAGGTGGAATGTTGAGGCAGAATATGTTGAAGGCGAAATATCGTTGATGATGAGAAAAGTTCTCTTAACGCCAGAGAAGGAGGTGGAAAATCCAGTACAAAGGAACAAACTTTTTTGGACTGCTTTCAAAAATCCAGACCAGAGGAACAAACTCTTTTTGACCGCTTTCAAAACCAAGGATAGGGTATGCAAGGTCTTTGTGGATAGTGGGATCACAAATAACCTTGTTCCTACAGAGATTGTAGAAAAGTTGGAGCTAGGAGACGATTGAACATCCAAGTCCATATAGAGTTTCATGGCTACAAAAAGGACATCGTAAAATGGTCACTAAACAAGAGCTAGCTTGAATTAAGATGTGATATAATGATAAGATACTTGTGATGTTATTCCCATGTTTGTTTGTCATCTATTGCTAAGTAGACTGTAAGTAATATGAGTGAAATGTGATTCATGATGGGGAGAATGAACACATACACCCTAGAGAAAAATGGAGAACTCACATGTTGCTTCAAATAAAAGATAAAGGCAGAAAACCAAGTTAGCAACACGAGACTTCTCATGAGTGGGAAGGAACTTATAGAGGTTAAGAAGAAGGAGGAACCGCTATTCATTGTGGTCAGGAAGTCAAAGATTGTTTTAACTAGCACAAGGGTAGATGATTTATCAAAAGAAGTTCAGGAACTACTAGAATAGTTCGATGATATTGTAGTGGACTAACTACCTCATTCATTGCCACCGACCAAAAGTGTGAGCCAATAGACTATTGATCTCATACCTGAAGCTAGTTTTCCAAACAAAGAAGCGTACAAATTAATGTCGTAGGAGAATGAAGAGGTCAAAATACAAGTCCAGGATTTGTTGGACAAAGGGTTGGTTAGAGAAAGCTTGAGTCCATGTGTTGTTCCGACAGTACTCAGTCCAAATAAAGATGGAGGCTAGAGGATGTGTACTGACTCGAGGGAAATTAACAAGATAACCATCAGATACAGATTTCCATTGCCAAGGATGGACGATCTGATGGATTTCTTAAGTGGAGGAAATTTTTTTTCGAAGATTGATTTGAAAAGTGGACATCACCAGATTCGTATGAGAGAAGGTGATGAATGGAAGACAACCTTCAAGACTAACAAAGGGTTGTATGAATGTCTTGTTATGCCATTTGGCTTAACGAATGCGCCAAGTACCTTTATGAGGTTGATGAACGAAGTCCTAAAGGAGTTCATCAGAAAATTTGTCATTGTGTATCTGGATGACATACTAATTTTCAGTAAAACAGAGGCAGAGCATTTGAAACACTTAACTATAGTGACGAAGAGATTACAGCAGGAGAAGCTGCTGATAAACATGAAAAAATCCGCATTCATGAAGACAGAGCTCATTTATTTGGGTTTTTTTATTTCTGCAGATAAATTGAGGATGGATCCAGATAAAGTAGAGGTGATCAAGAATTGGCCATCACCGAAGAGTATATTTGAGGTGAGAAGTTTTCACGGATTGGCTAGTTTCTACTGGAAGTTCATCAGGAATTTCAATGCAATTAGTGCACGGATGATGGACACAGTGAAGAAGAGACATAAGTCTTTTCACTGGACAGAAGAGGCTGACAAAAGATTTAATTTGTTGAAGAAGAAAATTATGGAACAACCAATTTTGGTGTTGCCGGATTTCAAAAAGAAATTTCAAGTAAAATGTGATGCAAGTGGATTTGCAATAGGGGCAGTCTTGAGTCAAGAAGACAGGACAATAGCATATTTCAGTGAGAAGCTGAATGAAGCCAAGATAAAACACTCCACATATGATAAGGAATTTTATCCTATTATACAAGCATTGAAAAAGTGGAGACACTATTTGATTCCGAAGGAGTTTGTCTTATACAGTGACAATCATGCATTACAATTTGTGACTCAGCAGGAGAAGTTGAATCAAAGACATGTTAAATGGGTTGAATACATGCATAATTTTACTTTTGTAATTAAGCATATTTCTGGAACTGCTAACAAGGTTACTGATGATTTGAGCAGGAAATCTTTGATGTTGTAGGAGTTCAGAATTAAAACACTAGGTTTTGATGATCTCAGGGACATGTATAGAGATGATCCAGATTTTAAGAAGGTGTATGAAGCAACTGAGAATCAAATTCTCAGGGACAAAAGTCAATGGGCAGACTACATGATCCAGGAAGGATTATTTTTTAAAGGTAATCATCTTTGTATTCCAAAATGCTCCATGAGGGAGAATTTGTTGAAGGAGAAACATAGTGGAGGACTGGTCGGACATTTCGGTCATGACAAGACATTCACAAAGTTGAATGAGTCATATTTTTGGCTAGGAATGTGAGCAGAAGTTAAAATATTCGTGGACAGATGCAGAATTTGTCAGCATTCCAAAGGAAAGAGGCAGAATGCAGGTTTTTATCAACCATTGCCCATACTTGAGAAGTCGTGGGATGCAGTCAGCATGGACTTCATATTGGGGTTGCTGAGAACAAAAGGAGTGTTTGACTCAATCTTTGTAGTGGTATACAGATTTTATAAGATGGCACACTTCATACCATGTTAGAAAACTAGTGATGCAACTCACATTGCGAATCTATTTTTCAAAGAAGTCGTTCGACTTCACGGCTTACCAAGGAGCATAGTTTCGGATCGAGACACCAAGTTCGTGGGACACTTCTGGAGAACCTTATGGAAAAAGTTGGGAACAAATTTATCATTCAGTTTAGCTTATCATCCTCAGACAGATGGACAAACAGAAGTTGTGAATACGAACTTGGGAAACTTGTTGAGTAGCTTGGTGACAGAACACCACAGCGAGTGGGACAATATTCTGCCACAGGAGGAATTTGCTTATAATGATTCAATCAACAGAAGCACAGGGTAGAGTCCATTCCAGATTGTTTATGGGATGCAGCCAAGGGGATTTTTAGAATTGAGAGATTCAGAACATAATGCAACTAGAAGTGCTAGTGCAGAGGATTTCGTAGAAGCGATAAAGGAACTTCACAGCCAGGTGAATGAGCATTTACAGAACTCGAGCCAAGAGTATAAGTGAAAAGAAGATCAACACAGGAGAAAACTTCAACTTGAGGTTGGTGATTTGATTCTGGCACATATGAGAAAGGAAAGGTTCTCGAAGGGGACATATAACAAGCTGAAGATGAAGAACATCAGACCATATAAGGTCTTGAAGAAATTTGGGGCAAATGCTTATGAGATTGAATTACCTGATGGGATCGGAATTTCTTCGATATTCAATGTCTCAAATTTGTACCCATACAAATATGAGGAATAAGGAACAAGTGATGAACAACCAGAGGTCGAGTGGACAAAGTAGATGCCTGTTGCAGAGAAGCCACAAATGGAAAGCATAGAAGAGAAAAGAGTTAGCAAGAAGACCAGAAGAAAGGAATACTTCGAATACTTGGTCAAATGGAAGGGACCTCCAGTTGAAGATGCCAGCTGGGAGAACAAAGAAATGATGTAGAGGCATGGACAGACCGTGCGAGAGCTCATGGACAGGAGCCCATGAAAATTTTCAAGTGAGGGAGTATAAGGGGAAATTTTTTCAAGGTCGTTTGTGAGTGCAGATTTCCCGAAAGGGAAATAGAAGGGCTAGTTGAGCACTTTGGGCCAGAAGAGAGGAAAATATCCTGGGCAGATCCTGATCTACGGATCTAGGAGAAGGGGGTCTGTGTCAAGTGATCTTCCGCTGAAATCACTTGACGCATACACCCTTCTCCTAGATCCGCAAATCAGGATCTGCGCAGGATATTTTCCTCTCTTTTGCCCCAAAGTGCTCGACTGGCCCTTCTATTTCCGTTTCGGGAAATCTGCACCCACAAACAACCTTGAGAAATTTTCCCCTTATACTTCGGAAGATCAGACTTTGCATTTTTATGAGTCCTGTGGCCGAGTGTCTTGTCTTCTCAGACCCCCAAAACCCGAAATTATGACACTTGGCCTTTCCTCTCTCTATCTCATCTTTCTCCTTATCGCGATTTCGAGAGTCACAATGTCATGCAACTCTGTTCCACGAACCCCGAAATCTCGATTCTCTATTTGCTGAAATCCCAAAATGTCAAACTCCGACACGATTCTCGGCACTGGTCCACAACTAGGCTTTCGTCTTTTCGCAATTTCAGAACTTACATTCCCAAAATGCGTGGGTCTGTTATCTTCAAGATTCGCGAAATTCTGAACCCCAATATGTTGATGGACTTTCCTATTAGGATTTTCCCTGAACTCTTGGATTTCCGCCACGCGTCCTACTATGATGGATGGTCCTCAATCATTTCATGATTTTGCAAAATCAAATGCTGAAATTCTCAGCATCCTATCATCTTAATCCCTGAAGTCCCGACATGTGAATTGCAGACAGACTCTTGATCTCCGCCACGTGTCTCAACAGACGGACGATCCTGATTCAGTTCAGGATTTTGCGACTTGTGATTCCCAGATGTCACAATTTCTCTATCAACTCGAAACCCTGGTAGCCAAAATACCGACGGGTTATTGATCTCCGCCACGTGTTCAAATGAATCGACGGCTCAGATCAAATTCGGGGTTTTCACTATGAAGTGACCCGATCTCTTGTCCTCGAGACTTCCGATATCCCAAATTTTGAAGTCCCGATATCCCAATGCCTTTCGGGACTTTCGCTCTATTTGTGAGGATTTAACCTGCATGCAACTCTTGTCAGATCCTACGACTGACGGGTATCTAAGTGAGGTCCGATAGCTCATGATATCCTAATCTTGAATCTTTGGAAACAGTCGTAACCCCCTTGCTTCTCTGTCAGATTGGACCGTTGGCAGGACTTCGCAAATTCTCTATGGAGAATTTCGACCGTCCATCTCTTCCCTTGAGAACTCCTACGAAATTGAAACAAAATATTTCTCTACATGGAACTTGTCCTCCTGCAGCACGATGTCACTGCACCTCCTTTCAATTCTTCAAGGAACTTAGCCTCTTTATTCTCCTCGACGAATTCGAAGGTTTGAACCTTCTGAGGTTTTCCACGACTTTGAGTCTTTAAAAAAAACTCCTGCTGGCACTCCTTGCGACAGGCCTTCAAACACTTTCAAATGTTGAACTCCCTTCGACTCTGCACACACCCTGCAATAGAAGTCTCTCAAAAAGTCATGCAGGTTACAAACCCCTGAAGCTTCACTCGGCCTGTGCACACTTTTCATGGCTCCTGTGCCTAACTGCACTTTTGAGGAAATGAGGACAAAGCTATCCTATCTGAGATTTCAGAGACAAACCTCTGAACCTTTTGTCAACGTACTCCTTGTGGACAATTCAACTACACTCCTTGCAGGAACTCTCGCTCAGACAGAGAAACAATTGAAACTCATTTCCTAACTCTTTCTCTCTCAGACTTCAAACATAATCCTAAAATCATTCATACACAGCATAGAAAGCAAATGTATAACAGAAAGAGTAAAACAATGAACATACCATTCAGCATACACATACAAGAAACAAATACAATGCCATGAATCTGAATTAAGACTTCTTCTATTAAATCAAATCTTTTTACATGGGTGTTTTTCAAACACAGTTTCTCTGCTCCATCTTTGTATGTTCTTCTCATGGTAATGTTCTTCACTATCATACAATAATACAATGAGGGTGTCTATATCCGTTTTCCCTCTACTCCTAAAACTGTCTAATCTGAGAATTCAAAGCTACCTACTAACATTAACTAACATAAATGCCTTCTTATTCCTTCAGACGAGAGAGGGTCGCTCAAGGTTTGATTACCATCTATAAGTATGCCTCTCCTTAACTAGTACATTTATGTTTGGTACATCCATATTCAAAAGTTTTTTTAAACAATTCATCACGTGCCCAAAATGCGTTGGTGCTTGCCCCATGCTCACTTGATGTTGGTGATGCTCCTGCATCAAATATATTCTTGTGGATAAAAAAAAATGGAAAACGGTCTATCCAGGTACCGAGCCGCCAAGCATGTCGACGGAAGAATGGGAGAAACTCGAAAAAAAAGAAAGAAGTACAATATGTCTTTGTCTTGCAGATTTGGTTTTACTGAATGTCTCAGGTGAATATTTGACCAAGAAACTGTGGGAAAAGTTGGGAAGCTTATACCAGTCGAAATATATGGTAAATAAGTTGTTTCTAAAAAAGAAACTATATCTTATGAGAATGAGTGATGGTAGTTCGGTGGCTTATCATTTTAATGTCTTTAACACCATGTTAAGCTAGGTATCATCTATGGATATAAATATCACTGATGAGGAGAAATTTATCAGTCTATTATGTTCTTTTTCAGACTCCAGGGATATCTTATTCGTGGCTATTGGGAGTAATACAACCACACTATCATTAGAGGATGTGGTTTCTTCTTTGTTTTCGACAGAAATGAGAAGAAAGAACATGGAAGGATTGACTAAATATTCTCTAGTAGCTAGAGGTCGACCATTAGACATAGATAAAGGAATATTCTCTGATGGAAAGTTCAAGTCAAAGGGTAGATCTAAATCCCCGACTGAATTGATGAAAAGATTTTGGAAATGCAGTAAATCTCTGAATTATAAAAATGATTGTAAGTCAAAGGAAACAAAATTTAGTGTTGGATCTGATAAGAAGCGGTCAACTAATAGAAAGATGACATCGAGGAAGGAAGGTGATGTGTACCTGGCGTTGACTAGTACATAGTTGGATCAATATGTTTGATTGATCGACTCAAGAGCATCCTATCATATGAAACCACATAAATAATGGTTCTATGAATATGAACAATATGATGGGGGTGATGTGTTCTTTGTGGATGAATCAACAAGAAAAATTGTCGGATGGGGAAGAGTCTAATTGGAACTGTAGGAAGGGAGGAAAAGAACCCTTCCAGGTGTGCTACACATTCTGGGTTTGGTAAGAAACCTAATATTTGTCAACAATATGAGTGATGCAGGTGTGCATACTCTGTTTCATAAGGATTCGTGTAAGATGGTTAGAGGTGCGATGGTATTAACGAAAGGAGTTCAGATTGGTACCCTGCACAAGCTGTTAGGCAATGTTGACTCGACTTGATGAAACAACATCATTTCTCCTAAAATTGACTCGACTGCAACTCAACCCGACTCTATTTTGACACAATGCAAATCAAATCGACTCAATCCAAGTCAGTTCAAACTGACTCAACAAGACATGATGAACTCGACCCAACTAGGTTATGGCATAAGAGGATGGGACACATTCGAGAAAAATAAATTTGAGCTATGAAAAGAAAATGTATGGTTGAAGGTTTTCCTGAATGTGGTTTAGAATTCGAATTTTGTGAACATTGGATATATGAGAAAAAAAGTCAGTTGAGGTTCCCATCTAGAGAGACAAGGGAAAATGGGATTCTAGAACTGGTGTATAGTGATGTGCTTGGTCCAGTTACATTGCCTTCACTTGGTGGATCCCTGTATTATGTCTCCTTCATAGATGATTTTTCTAGGAAGACATGGATATATTTCTTGAGGAAGAAATCAAAGGTTTTTTAGAGATTTAAGGAGTTTAAAGCTCTTTTGGAAAACCAGATAGAGAAGAGGATTAAAGTGATGAGAACTAACAATGGTGGTGAATTATGTGGAAAGTAATTTGATAAGTTCTGTAAGAAATGTGGCACATCATGCCAAAATACCACACCATATACCCCACAACAAAATGGAGTTGTCGAGTGAATGAAAAATACGTTGATGGATAAGGCAAGGAGCATGCTTAGTGGTGTTGGGATTGCATAATAATTATGGGTGAAGGCAGTTGACACTACAAGATATCTGGTGAATATGTATCCTTCGTCGATGCTAGTCGACATGACTCCAAATGAGGTATAGTTCGGGAAGAAGCCATCGGTGAAACATCTCAAAGTATTTGTTTGTGATGCATTTGTGTATATTCCCAAAAAAAAGTCAAGAAACATGGACAAGAAGGTAGTCAAATGTATTTTCATCAGATACAAAGAAGGGATGCAAGGAGATAAGCTCTCGGATCCTTCATTGAGGGGAACAATGTATAGTCGAGATGTGGTATTTAGAGAAGTCGAAGGTAAATCTGATCCCGAGGAAGTTGTTCAAAATGAGAATAATACTAATACAGTGTTGTCTGAACCGAGGAAGGAAGAAGGTGATTCAGATGAGTTGACTGAATCTGAGGAAGAGGTGGAACAACTAAATCTGATGGTAAGGAGGTCAGAAAGAATAAGAAAACTAGTTGAAAGGTACAATCCACCCTACTTTCATTCTTCTTTCATGTTAACTACCATCGACGATGAGCCCAAGTTAGTTGGTGAGGCATTTGACTCGACAGAGGGTAAAATATGGAAGTACGCCATGGTCGAAGAGATGGAATCCTTGTACAAGAATGATACATGGGATTTAGTCAAGTTACCCAGTGGACGAAAGCTTGTCAGTAGTAAGTGGGTGTTCATTAAGAAGATGAATTTCATAGTATAATTCAAGAATTTCAAGGCTCAACTGGTAGAGAAAGGATATTCCCAAGTCGAGGGAGTTGACTTCAGTGAGATTTTTTCCCCTGTTGCAAAACTAACATCCATTAGAGTACTAATGTCTCTGGCTGCAACATTCAATATGGAGATAGAACAAATGGATGTGAAGATAATGTTCCTACATGGGGACCTGGAAGAACAAATCTACATGAAACATCTTGAAGGATTTATAGTAAACGACAAGCAAGCGTTGGAGTGAAAATTAAATATATCCCTTTATGGTCTAAAGTAATCACCAAGGATGTGGTACCATAAGTTTGAATCATACATCCTTACTTTGGGATTTATGAGAAGCAAAGATAATCACTACATACATTCCAAGGAATAAGGTGGGTGTTTCATATATCTAGCTTTGTATGTCGATTGAAAACATCATGGACACAATAAACGAGGTGAAGAAGTAGCTATACTCCAATTTTGACCTGAAGGATCTCAGTGTAGCAAACTTCATTCTGGGAATAAATATCAGGAGAGATTGATCCACTAGAAATATCTGGTTGAATCAGATGAAGTATATCGAAACAATTCTAAAATTATTCAACATGCAGGATTGCGAATCGATGAAGGTGCCAATTCCAGTGGGAGAAAGGCTTATTGTTGAATAGTGTCCAAAGATAGGGGAAGAGATATAGGACATGAAACATTTTTCCTATGCAATTAGTTTTTGTGTTCTATTGTATGCAATTGTTTGCACTCAACCAGACATTTCCCATCTAGTGGGAGTGTTGAGAAGGTACATGTCGACACTTGGAAAGGAGCACTCGACAATTTTCAATAGAGTATTCAGGTATTTATGTGGCACAAAGGTCTATGCTATATGATACCAAGGAAACCCTAGAGGTGATAGTGGTAAATTAGGTGTACATGGATTTGTGGATGACAACTAGCTTGGAGATCTGGATCTACAAAGTTCAACCAACTGTTATGTCTTCAAGATGTTCAGTGAAGAAATAAGCAGGATGAGTAAGCGACAAGCGGTCGTACCCATGTCGACAGCAAAAGATGAATACATGGTGGCCACTGATGGAAGAAAAGAAGCAATTTGGCTAAAATTTTGTTTCCAGGAATCAGGTTGGAGAAGAGAGCTATAAAGGTAATTTGTGACATTCAAAGAGCAATATTTCTAGAAATCAACCCTTCTTATCATTCAAAGAGTAAGCACATTGGTGTACACTACCATTCTATAAGAGATATGGTGGAAAGTAACAAGGTTCTAATGGAGAAAGTAGACATGTTGGAAAACATAGAAGACTCATTAAACAAGTCTTTGAGTGCTGTGAATTTCTCTTCGTGCAGAGAGGCAATGGGCATTGCTTCCTTGGGTCTATGAGAGAAAGTTCAAGAATCTCTTGTTTCAACAAAGAAGACAACAAGTGGGAGAATGTTGGGTTGTCATATTATTTGCAGTGAAACTCAAGTTGAGGTGAATCGACATTGATGGTCAAATTCGAGGTGTATCGACAACAAGTCGAAGTCAAGGTAGATCGACAACAAGTCGAAGGTCGAAGATATCGACGACAAGTCAAAAAAAAATAGGTCAAAGTGTAGGCGTGACATGAACGAATAGACACGTAATGGAGGCATAATCGACTGGTAAACGTGACTTGGAGTCAACTGTAATAGAATCCCATGACTTGCATGATTTATATCCAATAATATGCATGGATCTATAATCATTTATGGGTGCCAATATTTAGGGGTTTTCTTGTTGTAAAGAATATAAAGACGTCTTTTGTAAGGATGTAAAGGTTGTTGTTGTAAGGTGACCATAGGATGCACTTTTTCAGGTTAATTCACATGTAAGTGTAGGTTCTTGGTCATGTATATGTAATTCGAAATGAATATAGGGTGTTTCTTGCATGTTGATGCAGACCCCCCTTCTCTCCTAAGGGTTGCGCGACCTCCTAGTCTAGGATCGATCAAGAATTTGAGTCTGATTGACTCTTTGAGTCTCTGCTAGACACCAAACCCACATACACAGGTCCTTTATCCAAATACGTGGGCCGTATGAGACTCGTGGTTCCTCTCTTGAGCATTGTTCAACTTCTACACTAATCGGGAGCTAGCTCTTCTCTGGCTACCACTTCCTTCTCGTGATCACGACAATAAACACTCACCCAACTCGAAGGGTGTTTCATGATTTTGCGTATCATGTCTTCTCCTGTGAGTTACCTCGACTCTCTTGACCTCTGAAATCTTAATAGGAGCCTATTGCATGCTAGCCCCTAAATTCTCCTTCACCGATGTGACCCTTCGCTATGACCGTGGGCATATATTTTGAGCACGTCACATTTTCATGTATCGGGAACTCCCGATGATTCACCTCAGTTCTCACGAGGTCCAAAATCCTGATAATTTATATCTGACAGCACAGATCCTCCCTCGATTTGGTGGCTCATATCAAATAGCGAACTCAGATTTTGTGAGTTTTGAACTCCCGACAAGACTAGATCTACTGTTTAGCTCCCTCCTCTGATCAATGACTATGATCAAATAGTGATTTCATGATTCACGAGTTCTTATAACTCTGCATTTGACTTCTCTGAGTCACAAGTCAGCGAAACGTTGATCTCTTTCCATGTGTCCCCCTTGACGGACGGTTCTGATGATTTCAGAATTTCGTAACCCCGCTCGTCCTATGTACATTCAACGCTTATCATTAATGCACTTTACCTTTATCGGGAGGCTACAATTCTTTGGCGCTCAGATCGAATGACTAAGATCCTTCCCCCTCTGTGATTACTCCTCATGTATGGATGTTGATCGGATGGTCCAGGTCTTTCCCCCTAAGATTACACTTTCTTTAGACATAGAATATTTTCGAAGGATTCAAAGGCTTTGACCTTTGTCCTTCCTGCAAGTCCATTTCTTGGATCTTGTTAACCCTTATGAAAATTTTTATTCCTCCTGAGCTTGGTCTCGTGAAGACTTTGACTTCCCACACACTCCTTGCGTTTCATGGATTTCGATAACTCAGATGTGAAGGATTTCTCGGAGAGAAATTCCTCTCACCCTCCTGGCTTTCCCATTTTCTAGTTCTTCGACTTATTACAAAGTCCCTTCGACACTTAGTCAAATCTCAAATCTGTGCACTCCTTGCACCATATGTTTATGCAAGGTTCAAATTCTTGCGGACAATTGTGCATGCCTTTCACCAGTCTCTTTGCACTCCTTGCAAAGGGAAAGTTTCATGCTATCTCTTATGAGCTTTGGAATAGAAACAGATCTCGTTAACACACTCCTATTCTGTGTGCACACCTTGCACCACACGACATAAGAGAAACAATTTAAACTTATCCTAACATTCAAAGTTCCATCTACTCGTAAAAAATTCATTCATTCATTCATGAAAACAAAATGACAGAGAATTGCAAACAATATCCACACAAGGAATTGGATCAATTTTTCTCTATTATATTCATAAGTTAAAATGGCTACAACTGTAAATGAAAAACAAAAACTGAAACTCAATAATCTCCTACTAACTTTTAGCTAACTTCTATCTACTTTTCATCTACTCCCAGCCAACTTCTAGCTAGCCTCATTTGGGCATACAAAACCTCTATTTATCTTAGAGGGATATTAGGGTTCCTCCTGACTACTTTCATATATCAAAACTTATCCCGATGTCTATCCTAGTGCAGTCGCCTTCCAGATCCGGAGTGGAAACTCCCACTTCACTCGCGATCGCTCGATCGTGCCTCAAAATATTTTTCTAGCGCTGAGTTAAGGCGTACTTCAAAATATATGTCATGACTACCAGTGTTGAGATCCCGTACAGATTCATAGATGTTGATAGGTCTTGCTCCATGTGCTTGTGAACGATGATCCTACATCATACTCCCCTTGACAAAAATTCATGGACTCCTGTCCATGAGCTCCTGCACCGACCTTCCATGCTTCTGGATGTCATCTTCATTTTCCCAACTGGGATATTCATAGGGTGTCCCTTCCACTTGAACAGATATTCAAAATAGGTCTTCCTTCTGATCTTCTTTCTAATCGTGTGATCAACAATCTTCTCCATCTGTGGTTTTTCTGCTACGGGCATTTGTTTCTCTCACTGAATCTCCTCTTGATCTTTTGATCCCTCTGTGTCATCTTTCCTGTAAGGGTACAAGTATGAAAAATTGAATATGGGTGATATGCCCACATCATATTACAGCTCAATATCATAGGAATTTTCATCAAACATCCTCAAGGTCTTACGTGGTACTATCTTCTTCATCTTTAACTTATTATATGTTCCCCTAAAGAACCTTTCTTTCTTGAGATGTGCTAGAGCCTGATCTCCTAATTCAAATTGAATTTATTTGTGACATTGATCAGCTCTGCATTTGTACTCATGTTTAGAAATCTGCAACTGTCCTCTGATCTGGCTATGGAGCCTCTACATTTCTGCAGCAATATCTTTTGCTCCAGCACTCCTAATCTCACTCTGTTCCAAGTCTTTCAACTCGGATACTCCCTTGGGTTGCATTCCATACAATATCTAGAATGGGATCTTTCCAGTGCTCCTGTTTGGTGAGTCATTGTGTAAAAATTCTTCTTGTGACATAATCTAATCCCACTGATCATGGTTCTCAGTGACGAGACTCCTCAATAAGTTTCCCAAACTTATTTTTATCACCTCAGTCTATCCATCTTTCTGATGGTGATAAGTTTAGTTGAAGGAAAAATTTGTCCCCAACTTCTTCCACAATGTTTTCCAAAAGCGACCAACAAATTTTGTGTCTCTGTCTGAGACAATGCTTCTGGGTAGGCCACGAAGTCTCACAACTTCCTTGAAAAACAGATTTTCAACATGTGTTGCGTCACTGGTCTTTTGGCATGGGATAAAGTGTGCCATCTTTGAAAATCTATCCACCACCCAAAATATGGAATCAAATCCTCTTTGCATTCTTGGCAGCCCCAACACAAAATCCATGCTTATTGCATCCCAATTCCTCTTTGGTATTGGAAATGGTTGATACAATCCAACTTTTTGTATTTTCCCTTTTTCATGTGGTAGACTCTACATATGTTCACAAAATTTGTCACTTTTGTTCTCATACCTGGATAATAGTATGAAGTTCTCAACTGTGAAAACATTTTATCATGGCCGAAATGTCCAGCCAATCCTCCACTATGTTTTTCCTTCAAAAGCTTATCCCTCATTAAGCATTTTGGTATGCACAATTGATTGCATTTGAACAAGAATCCCTCTTGAATCATATACTTTTTCAACTGGCTTTTGTCTCTCAGCAAAGGATTTGTACATGATTCGTAGGCTTCTTTGAAATTTGTATCATCACAATACATATCATTAAGGTGTTCAAACCCGAAGGTCTTCACCTAAAATTCCTATAAAATCAAACATCCCCTGCTAAATGCATCAACAACTTTGTTAGCATTCCTAGGAATATGTTTTATGATAAAAGTAAAATTCTGCATAAACTCAACCCATTTTGCATGCCTCTAATTCAATTTTTCCTGTCTGGTTATGAATTGTAAATCTTGATTATCACTATACAAGAAAAATTCATGTGGGACAAGGTAATATGTCCACTTATTCAAGGCTTGAATTATGGCATAAAAATCCTTATCGTATGTGGAGTATTTTCTCTTGGTATCATTCATATTCTCACCGAAATAAGCAACATGTCTATTATCCTGGCTCAAAACTACTCCAATTGCAACTCCACTTGCGTCACATCTCACCTGAAATGTTTTCTCAAAATTTGGCAAGACTAGTATTGGTCGTTCTGGTATTTTGTCCTTCAGTATAATGAAGCTCTTATCGACTTCCTCTATCCATTTAAAATACTTGTTCTTCTTCTTCACTGTATCCATCATTGGTGCACAAATTCCACTGAAGTCTCTGATGAACTTTCTATAGAAAATCGCTAATCCATGGAATATTCTTACCTCAAACATACTCCTTGGTGATGACCATTCTTTGATTGTTTTCAAATTCTCTGGATCCATCTTCAGTTCATTTGAAGAGATCAAAAAACCCAAATAAATGAGATTTGTCTTCATGAAAGATGACTTCTTTAGACTTATCAACAACTTCTCCTGTTGTAGTCTCTTCATTACTAGTGACAGGTTTCTCAAATGGTCCTCTTTAGTCCTGCTAAATATTAGTATATCATATCGATACACAACCATGAACTTGCAAATGAAATATTCCGGTATTTCATTCATCAACCTCATAAAAGTACTCGGTGCATTTGTTAAGCCAAAGAGCATAACAAGCCACTCATACAAACCTTCATTTTTCTTAAAGGTTGTCTTCCATTCATCACCTTGTCTCATTCTAATCTGGTGATATCCACTTTTCAAATCTATTTTGGAAAATAAATTTGCTCTGCTTAAACATTCCATTAAATCATCCATTCTTGGTAAAGGAAATATATACTTGATGGAGATTTTATTAATGGTTCTTGAGTCTGTACACATTTTCCATCCTCCATCCTTATTTGGACTCAACACACTTGGTACTATGCATGGAATCAATCTTTCTCCTACCAAACCTTTGTCTAACAATACCTGGACTTGGTTCTTCACTTCCTCATACTCTCGAGATGTCAATCTGTATGCTTCCTTGTTTGGAAGACTTTCTCCTGGTATCAAGTCAATATGGTGATTGATACTTCTGATGGGTGGAAATGAGCTAGGTAGCTCATCCACCACTATGTTAGCAAAGTTATCCAACAATTCCTGAACGTCTTCAAGAAAATCATCCATCGAAGTACTTGTAAGGATAAATCTAGGCTTCCTCACCACAACAAACTACATCTCCTATTCTTTCTTGACTTCTTTCAGGAGTTCCTTCCCTCTCATGAGAAGTATGCTTGTGTTGGCCTCCTCTTTCACTTTCTTCTCCTCTATTGGAAACAACATGTGTGTTCTACCATTCATCTCTAATGCATATGTATTTTTCCTCCTATCATGAATGACATTCGTGTCAAATGGCCATGGCATTCCCAAAAAATAATGGCATACATCCATGGGAATTACATCACATAGAATTTCATCTCTATATCCTCCTATCTTAAATTCAACCAAGCATTGTTTAGTAACCATTATCTGGTGTCCTTTCTGCAACCATGAGACTTTGTATGGCTTTGGATGTGCAGTTGTATCCAACGATAATTTCTCCACCATCTCTATGGATACTAAGTTATCAATTCTCCCACTGTAGATTATCACCTTGCATAATCCTCCTTTAGTCTTGAAATATTTCTGGAAGAGACTGTTCCTCTGCACTGGCTTTTCAACTTTTGCCTTTAGTTTTAAGAGAACCTTTATCAACATCAGGGATATTCCATCGTCTACTCCTTCTGCTTCAACATCTCTTCTTTGTTCTTTTGAAATTTGATCCTCACCTCCTCCTTCTTTATTTTTCTCGGGAAATTCCCAAGACATGTGTGTTTGCACTCTTTTCATCGCTGTGTGAGCAAAAAGTGAGTGCTTACATGCCTAGTTGGGCTCTGCTAGTCATGACAGCTGCATGGTAAAAGGTTAGAAAGAAAACAA
>SNQJ01S0013522.1:90749-125055 GCA_010110895.2 Picea sitchensis
GCGGGTTTTTTACCCCACAGCCGCGCATATGCGCTCCAAGTACGAAGATGTTGCGCGTGCGCGTGCTTACCCGGTGGGTGCAAAGCGCTTTGTAATTTTTTGGCCATTTTGTATAGTTTTGACCCTTTTGTTGTGCTGTGGAATTAATCCTTGTGCCATGAATGACTATTTTTCTGTGCTGACGATGCGGAGTTCTTGTCGCCCTGTGCGAACGAAATTTCAGTGATAACAATGTGCCCTGTCTTTCCATAGGCATAACATCTTACTTCTCCTCCTCCTCTTCTACCTCTTCCTCTAGAAGAACTTCTTCCACCACCTTGTCTTTGTCGGGAACTTCCTCCTATTTCTGAGTGACCTTGTGGATTCTCAGTCTCGTCCTTAGACTTATGTGTTTTTTCATGGGTAACTCCCTGAAATTTGTTTGGGACTGGGCCTTTAACTCTTCCTCACTGGCTTTGTTTTCTAGCCAACTTCTACTCTACCTTCAGTGGAAACTGATAAGCATCCTCCACTATCCTTACTGACATCATGCTAAGCTCATACTAAATTTCATATCTCGGGCCATTTATATATCTGACAACTTTTTCTTCATATCTCTCTCTTTGTTCAGTTCTGATGTTTAGCCTATAGAACTCCTCTGTGTACTCCTTAATTGTCATCCCTTTTTGTCTCAGGTTCTGCATCTTCCTAAAAATATTGATCTGATAATATTTGGGCATGAACTTAGCCTTCAACTTGGCTAATTTTCTATCCCAGCTCTTTATTTTATGTTTTCCTTTGCTTCTCCTCTCAGCCTATAGTTCATCCCACCATAGCGCTGCATTTCCCTTTAGTATGGTGACATCATGTCTCACCCTTCTTTCCTCATCGACGTCTTCATAGTCGAAATATTTGTCCATGGATCTTATACAATCCAATATCTCTTCAACATATAAATTGCCTTCATACATTGGGACCTCTATCTTCGCTCTACCTCCCAATTTGGTAACTTCTCTCAGCAAGCGTTCTTCAGAAACATCCTCTCCTGCATCTTCTCCGATGACATTCTCTCCCATAGCTTCTTCTCTCTCTGAATCGCTGATGTCTTCAGCATCAGGTGCTCATCTCTGCATTTCCTCCATCACTTCTAATATTGCATGAAGTTCTCGCATCTCCCTTTGTACAACTCGATTGGCCAAAGGTGGTTCCACTTGTCAACTTGGTGGCATTGTGTTGATTGTATTCTACACACAGAGTAGAAATTCAAGTTATTTTGTCTCTTCTCCTTTGTCTATTGTCTACAAGAAAAAATTCCACTCTCATACCTCTTAATGAAGACCCCCCTTCTCTCCTAAGGGTTGCGTGACCTCCTGGTCTAGGATCGATAAAAAAACTGAGTCTAATTGATTCTCCAGGTCACTGCTAGACCACAAACCCACTTACATAGGTCCTTTATCCAAATACACAGGTTGTATGAGAAGCGCAAGTCCTCTCCTAAGCAGTTTTCAACTTCTACATCCATCGGGCGCTAGCTCTTCTCTGGCTACCATTTTTTTCTTGCGACCACGACCATAACCACTCGCCGAACTCGAAGGGAGTTTCACAATTTTTCATATCAGGTCTTCACATGTGAGTCACCCCGACTCTCTCGAACTCCGAAATGCCAAGAGGATCCTAGCACATGCTATCTTGATGACAGACGTCAGCTACGCCCATCCACAGGATCGATCTCATTCATTCATGCAAGCCAAATTAGCTCTTCTAATTCCCTGCTGGAATCTCTGATGAAAACCCAATCCAGAGGTCCTTCCTTCTCTCTCACGGCCTTCTGCACTTAATCGTGATCTTCCCCCAACTCAGTTTCGGGTTTCGGAGTTTCTTCCTTTCTGATGTCGAGAGTTCCTGTCCTCTCAAACTCCCAAACTCCGATTAGCCGATGCACTCCTTTCGAACTTAGCCCCTTCTCGCTATGCCCCTAGTCCATATGACTTGTCCTCGTAAGACCGCAGTCTTATCTCTTTATCAAGATTCGGGGTTTCGTGATCCTCGATGTCACGAACCTATGTCCCCGCAATCTCCCAATCTACGATGGGTAATTTCACCAATACGCGCCTTTACGCCTTAGCCCTCCTGGCTAGACTCTTGGCCCATATGACCACTATCCATAAGACCACAGCCTTATATTCCTTTGGGAATTAGGACTTCCCAATGCCAAATTGCATGGACGTTTTGTCCACGGGATCCCCGATTCTTCGATTCTCGATACGCTTTTACTTCCGCTAGCCTCTGGGCTAGAATCGTGGTCCACACGACCTCCCTTTCATATGACTGTAGTCATACCACCTATGAGGACTTCGGGGTTTCAAATGCTGAAATGCATTTTCTCATGGGACTACCGATCCATCGAATCCCGATTCTCCGATATGACATCAGCTAACAATCCCTGTCCGCCTTTAGCACGATCAACGACCATGATCAACTATGAACCCAACGGCTCCAGATCTTCCTCGGGGTTTCATGAATTCAAATGTCGAAATTCTTTTGCCCTTGACTTCCCCGATCTCTCGAAAGTCGATTCTCTGCTATGCTGACAGTTGGGCCTACAATGGCACTTTCCTCCTTGTCCGATATGCTGACAACTGGCCCTACGATAGCGCTTTCCTCCTTGTCAGGGTTTCGGACCTCGCAATACTGGATTGCAAGGACTTCCTGTCCACGGGACTTCCGATATACCGATCCCCGATCTCTCTGATGTGGCTCTTCTATCGGAACCCTTTCCGAATGCCTCACTCGCTGCCACTCATCCCTTCAAGATGGACGGTCCTAATCGCCTCGCAATTTTGGAGTTTCTGATACCCCGATGACAGAATCCTCTGTCAACTCTAAACCCCGGTAGCCGATATACCGACGGGTTGCTCGATCTCCACCACGTGCCCCAAAAACGGACGACTCAAATCGTTCCCAAGACTTTTCCTATAGAAATTCTCGATCTCTTGTCCTCGAGACTCCCGATTTCACGAACGCTGATATCCCAATGCCTGTCGGGACTTCTTCCTGGTGTGAGAAGGGTTAAACCCCGTGCACCTCCTGTCCGATGCAATGGCTGATGAGATTCTATGTGAACATCCAACGGCCCACAATCACCCCTTCTTGTGCTATCCTCCTGCTTTATCCTGGATATGGAAATCAACGGTCCAGATCTCTTTTCTCCATCGATCCGATGGCTTCTATGCTCTCCTGATCTTGCGCACTCCTTCTTCCCATATCTCGAAGAATTTAAAAAACAAAAGGCCTCAACCTTTGATCCCTTTCTTTGCGAGCTCCACGAATTTGAGTCCTCGCCCGCGTTCTCCACGACATTGTTCTTCCTGAGCTTTTACTTCTGAATCCTCAAAGGATTATTTGACTTCTACGCCTCTGCAGAGTCTTCGTGCAAACACAGTGTTGTCTCTCCTGAGCTTCTCGAACACTCAGAAGCCTAAGGGATTTTGTCTTTCTTCCCTTCTCCCTCATATGGAGAATGTAATGCCCTCCTGGCTCTCTATTTGCTCAAGCAACCTCTCGTTGAGCCTATCAGGGTGTTCAACAACCCTGTGAAGGTCCCTCAGTGGATTCTTCTTCAAATCACATAACTCAAAGAGTTATCTTCTTCCTGTGCCTATCTGCACAATATCTCAATGCCCACCTAGTAGAGTGTCTTTTCCCAGAATGTTCAGTAGTTCTGTCCTCCTGTGCACCTATGCACTTGCTCAATGCCCACCTGGCAGAGCTCTTCAGAATCCTTAGTGATTCTGATTCTCCTTAAGAACTCATAGCAGAGTTCTCCCTCTATGCACTCCTTGCACTTTCTCAATTCTCACCTGGAAGAGCTTCACATAACTCACAGCAAAATTCTCCTTCTGTGCACCCCTTGGACTGGCTCAATGCCCACCTGGAAGAGATTTACAGAACTCCTCCAAAGATTATGTCTACAACTGTGTCTTCTCCTACACAGCCTTGCGGTCTTTCTCTTGAGTTGTTGATTTTAGTTCTTGTGCCGCAGTACGTCTTTGTCTGAACCTGCAGAATTGAGAAGTGCAACCTCTGTGCACAACTATCATAACCCGCAGTGTTCTATCACACCCTCCTAGCATGAAGCCTCAAAGACCTTCGAACCTGGGAATCAAACACACTCCTGCAAATTCCTAACATACATCTACAACACTCACAGACATCCACATAACACACAGTAATGCAGGAAAAACTACTCTTTGTATTCAAATGGCAATGCCTATATTTACAAAGTGTTCCTGAGCACGGCCTGTAACAAGGTCTCGGCTCTTCTCTTCTCTTTTTCTCTCTACTCGCAGATCCTCTCCAACTACATCACTTCTCTTCCTACTCTCCTTCTTACCAAAATGAGATATGAAATCTCTTTTATCTAAGGGGGCTCTTCGAGCTCTTCCCTCCAACCTGCCTACCCTATTCAATTGCATTGAATGGGATTTCTAGTTTGCTATCTGGATCTAGATCTCAGCCATACAACTATTAAAGGCCGATCTTATCTATACCCTGCGCAAAGGCATGGCTCTATGGCTCAACAGCCTAGACATTTAAATTACATTCAATCCAAATTTTAAATGAGGCTGCACCTCCCTTCATCATTGAATGCGTGCGCTTGACGTGGATGGCTGGCTAACGTGGAGAGATGCTTCTGCATCATACTCCTCAACTGCAAAATTCATGAGATCCTTCTCATGAGCTTCCCATCTCAGCTGTGGGAATCCTCTTGGATCCCAAATCATTTTCTGGAGTTGTTCATTTGCTCCGTCTCCTAGCGACTGTTGCTGCATTTGCGCTTCTACTACTACTACTTCTTCCTTTTTGCTCAACTGCTCTTTGTTGGCAGTTTCTACTGACCTCAACATCAGCCTTCTGATCTCCTCGATCACTTCGTCCAGCTGCTCCAATGGCTGGTCCTGTTCATACAGTCTCCTCAGCCGCAAAAAATTTCTGCAATTTGGTAGATCATCATGATCTCCCATGCCTTCTACATCAACTTCCAACTTCACCTGTTGGATGTGCATGCCCTGCACTTTCACCCTCTCTTCCAGGGATTCAAATTGTTCCCATAGATCAGAAAAGAAAATGTTGTCTTCCTCTTCTTCTTCTGCTGCTGCAAACTCCCATGTTGCAGTCTTTTCAGTCTTTTGACCGGAAATACTGAGCCATTCCTCAGAATGCTCACCATCCTCTTCTGCTTCCTCTGCTGTCAGCTTCAGTGCTATATCTTCCTCAGCTCCCTATCTGAATGCATTGAGACACTCCTCAGAATGCTCATATTCTTCTTCACCTGCTTCTGCTTCTGCTTCTGCTTGGGAAGCCTCAAACACCTGCTCCAATTCCTCTTTGACAGTCTCAACTGACTGTTCTTCTGTTTTTGCTGCATCTACAACACAGATTTCTGCCTCCTCCTGGGCAAGTGGTAGGAATATCTCGATTCCCCCAATCATTATAAGGCTCCTCAGATCCTCCTCTTCTGTCAGCTACACATGCTAATCTAAATCCATCCCTGAGCTCACCTGCTCTGTCAGCTCTTCTGGATGATTCCAACTCATCTACTCATCGCTGTCCACCTGGAAATATGGGATGCTTCCGTTGCTCTCCTGGCAGGTTATGATATCAACCAATCCCATCTTCATCAGCACTCCTCGCTAAATTAAACTCACCTCCGAGTCCATGAGACCTTCAGATAGTCTCGAATGCTCATCTCTGCCCACCTAGCAATCTGAAATGCTTCTGCTGCCTCCCTGGCAGTCTTTGAGATCCCGCAGTGACCTCATTTCACTGCCCAGCTGGCAATTTGAAATTCCCTGGTTGTCCTCATGAAAGTCTGTGAGATCCCATAGTGATATCAACTCATTGCCCACCTGGCAAATTGGAATTTCCTCTCTTCCCTCATGGCAGTTCTTGAGATCCTTAGTTGATCCCAATTCACTGATATTTCTCCGAGTTTCTGGTTTGCATACCTGAACCATTTCTTCTTCAGGTCCATTGAGGTTTTCAGCTTACCTCAACCATCCTCTCAATATCCTATGTTGTCTTATGACCATCAACTCCTTGACTGGCCATTTTACCTTCAGCTCCTTCATGGGCCATTCATATACCCATCTCGGATTGGCTTTCTGCCACATCCGTAGTTCGAGATTTTCTATGTCTGCCCATATTTCATAGAACTCTCTATCCATTTCTGCAAGCTTTTCTACCTTTCTCTTCCTCCTAGCATGCCTATGGTATTCAGTAAAAATGGTGTTGTCTCTGTCTGCACTCCTAGCAAAGCTGTTGTTGTCACACTGCACCAAGAGTGTTACCAGCTTCATCCTCCAGTCCTGCTGACAGTCTATGGACTGTTTCCTACCTACAAACAATCCTTACAGAGTCTCCAGCACTTTGTCTTCCTTTACCTTCTCACTTCACCTGAAATACACAAGTGAAGTCCCTGCTCTGATACCACTTGACGTGTGTATCAAAGTGCTTTCCTCCTCTGGCTTCCCTTGCCTTCTCCCTCTACTTGAAATATACAAACAGAGTTCTATCTCTGATACCACTTTGATGACAGACATCAGCTACACCCATCCATAGGATCGATCTCATTCATTCATGCAAGATGAATTAGCTCTTCTGATTACCTGCTGGAATCTCTGATGAAAACCCGATCCATAGGTCCTTCTTTCTCCCTCACGGCCTTCTGCACTTAACCGTGATCTTCCCCCGACTCAGTTTCGAGTTTTGGAGTTTCTTCCTTTCTGATGTCAAGAGTTCCTGTCCTCTCGAACTCCCGAACTCCGATTAGCCGATGCGCTCCTTTCGACCTTAGCCCCTTATGGCTATGCCCCTAGTCCATATGACTAGTCCTCATAAGACTGCAATCTTATCTCCTTATCGGGATTCGGGGTTTTGCGATCCTCAATGTCACGAACCTCTCTCCCCACAATCTCCCGATCTCCGATGAGTAATTTCACCGATACATGCCTTTACACCTTATCCCTCCTGGCTAGACTCCTGGCCCATATGACCACTATCCATAAGACCACAACCTTATATTCCTTCAGGAATTCGGACTTCCCAATGCCAAATTTCATGGATGTTTTGTCCACGGGATCCCTGATTATCCGATCCCCGATACGCTTTTACTTCTGCTAGCCTCAGGGCTAGACTCATGGTCCACGCGACCTCCCTTTCATATGACCGCAATCATACCACGTATCGGGACTTCGAGGTTTCAAATGATGAAATGCATTTTCCCATGGGACTACCGATCCCTCGAATCCCGATTCTTTGATATGACGTCAGCTAACAATCCTTGTCCGCCTTTAGCACAATCAATGGCCATGATCACCTATGAACCCAACGGCTCAAGACCTCCCTCGGGGTTTCGCGACTTCAAATGCCAAAATGTTTTTGCCCTTGACTTCCCCGATCTCTCGAAAGCCGATTCTCCACTATGCTGATAGCTAGGCCTACGATGGCGCTTTCCTCCTTGTCCGATATGCTGACAGTTGGCCCTACGATGGCGCTTTCCTCCTTGTTGGGGTTTCGGACCTCGCGATCCCGGATTGCAAGGACTTCCTATCCATGGGACTTCCAATATACGCATCCCCGATCTCTCCGATGTGGCTCTTCGATCGGAACCCTTTTTGAAGGCCTCGCTTGCTGCCACGCATCCCTTCAAGATGGATGGTCCTGATCGCCTCGCGATTTTAGAGTTTTTGATACCCTGATGACATAATCCTCTGTCAACTCTAAACCCCAGTAGCCGATATACCGATAGGTTGCTCGATCTCCACCACGTTCCCCACAAACGGATGACTCAGATTGTTCCCGAGACTTTTCCTATAGAAATTCCCGATCTCTTGTCCTCGAGACTCCCGATTTCACGAACGTTGATATCCCGATGCCTGTCGAGACTTCTGCCTAGCGTGAGAAGGGTTAAACCCCGTGCACCTCCTGCCCGATCCAATGGCTGAAGGGATTCTGTGTGAACATCCAACAGTCCACAATCACCCCTTCTTGTGCTCTCCTCCTGCTTCCTCCTGGATGTGGAAATCAACGGTCCAGATCTCTTTTCTCCATCGATCCGACGACTGCTATGCTCTCCTAATATTGCACACTCCTTCTTCCCATATTTGGAAGAATTTCAAAAACCAAAGGCCTCAACCTTTTCTCCCTTTCTTTGCGAGCTCCACGAATTTGAGTCCTTGCCTATGTTCTCCACGACGTTGTTTTGCCTGAGCTTTTACTTCCGAATCCTCAAAGGATTCTTTGACTTCTACACCTCTTCAAAGTCTTCGTGCACACACAGTGTTGTCTCTCCTGATCTTCTCGAACACTCAAAACCCTAAGGGATTTTGTCTTTCTTCCCTTCTCCCTCAGATGGAGAATTTAATTCCCTCCTGGCTCTCTATTTGCTCAAGCAACCTCTTGCATAGCCTATCAGGGTGTTCAACAACCCTGTGAAGATCCCTTAGTGGATTCTTCTTCAAATCACAAAACTCAAAGAGTTCTCTTCTTCCTGTGCCTATCTGCACAATATCTCAATGCCCACCTGGTAGAGTGTCTTTTCCCAGAACGTTCAGCAGTTCTGTCCTCCTGTGCACCTATGCACTTGCTCAATGCCCACTTGGCAGAGCTCTTCAGAATCCTTAGTGATTTTGATTCTCCTTAAGAACTCACAGCAGAGTTCTCCCTCTGTGCACTCCTTGCACCTGCTCAATGTCCACTTGGCAGAGCTTCACAGAACTCACAACAGAATTCTCCCTCTGTGCACCCCTTGCACTAGCTTAATGCCCACCTGGCAGAGATTTACAAAACTCCTCCAAAGATTATGTCTGCAACTGTGTCTTCTCCTACACAGCCTTGCCTCTAAGGTGTTCAACAACCTTGAGGTCTTTCTCCTGAGTTGTTGATTCCAGTTCTTCTGCCACAGCACGTCTTTGTCTGAACCCGCAGAATTCAGAAGTGCAACCTCTGTGCACGGCTATTAGAACCCACAATGTTCTGTCACACCCTCCTGGCATGAAGCCTCAAAGAACTTCAAACCTGGTAATAAAACACACTCCTTCAAATGCCTAACATACATCTACAACACATAAAGAACACTCACAGACATCCACATAACACACAGTAATGCAGGAAAAAATGCTCTTTGTATTAAAATGGCAATGCCTGTATTTACAAAGTGTTCCTGAGCATGACCTGTAACAAAGTCTCGACTCTTCTCTTCTCTTCTTCTCTCTACTCGAACATCCTCTCCAACTACGTCACTTCTCTTCCTACTCTCCTTCTTACCAAAATGAGATACGAAATATCTTTTACCTAAGGGGGATCTTCCCTCCAACCTACCTACCCTATTCAATTGCATTGAATGGTTTGTCTAGTCTACTATCCTGATCTAGATCTTAGCCATACAACATTTAAAGGTTGATCTTATCTATAGCCTGCGCAAAGGCACGACTCTATGGCTCAATAGCCTAGACATTTAAATTACGTTCAATTCATATTTTAAATGAGTCTACGCCTCCCTTCAGCATTGAATGCATGCGCTCGACGTGGCTGGCTGGCTGGCTGGCTGACGTGGAGAGATTCTCTTGCATCATATCCCCTCAATTCTTCTTCGCCGATGTGACCCTACGTTATGACCGTGGGCTAATATTCCGAGCGTGTCATGATTTCACGTATTAGGAACTCTCAATGTGTTTCACCTCCATTCTCCCAAGGTCCAAACTCCCGATACGTTAGATCTGACGGCCCAAATCCTCCCTCGATCTGGTGGCTCAGATCAAATCACGAACTTAGATTTCATGAGTTCCTAGAACTCTTACTTCCGATTTCCTAAGTTGTGAACTCCCAACAAGACCAAATCTACGGTTCATCTCCCTCCTCCGATCAACGACTGTGATCAAATTGGGATTTTGCGATTCGTGAGTTGTTATAACTCTTCCTTTGACTTCTGTGAGTCACAAGTCAGTGAAACAATGATCTCTCGCGACATGTCCCCCTTGATGGATGGTTCCGATGATTTCATAATTTCGTAACCCCTCTCCTCCTGTGTACTTTCAACGCTTATCGTTAATGCACTTTACCTTGATCGGGAAGCTACGATTCTTTTGCGCTTAGATCGAACGAATGAGATCCTTCCTCCTCTGCGCTTGCTCCTCATGTCTGGCCATTGATCAGATGGTCTAGGTATTTCCCCCAGAGCTTACGCTTTCTTCAGAATTAGAATATTTTTGAAGGATTCAAAGGCTTCGAACTTTGTCCTTCCTGCGAGTTCATTTATTGGATCTCGTTAACCCTTATGAAAAGTGTTATTCCTCCTGAGCTTGGTCTCATGAAAAATTTGACTTCATATGCACTCCTTGCATTTCAGAGATTTCGATAACTCATATCCGAAGGATTTCTCTGAGAGAAATTTCTCTTGCCATCCTGGCGTTCTCCTTTTCTAGTTCTTCAACTTCTTACAAAGTCCATTCGACACTTAGTCAAATCTCGAATATGTGCACTCCTTGCACCAGATCTTTATGCAAGGTTCAAATTATTGCAGACAACTGTGAATGCCTTGCACCAGTCTCTTTGCACTCCTTGAAAAGGGAAATTTTCGTGCTATCTCTTCTAAGCTTCGTAATCAAAACATATCTCGTTAACGCACTCCTTGTGTTTTGTGTGCACACCTTGCACCACTCGATAGAAGAGAAATAATGGAAACTTATCCTAACATTCACAGTTCCATCTACTAATAACAAAATTCATTCATTCATTAAGGAAAACACAATGACAGAGAATTTCAAACATATCCACATCAGGCATTGGATAAATTTTCCTTTGTTATCTTCATAAGTGAAAATGGCTATAGCTGTAAATGAAAAAAAAAAATTAAACACAAAAATCTCCTACTAACTTGCAGCTAACTTCTATCTAATTGTCATCTACTCCCAGCCAAATTCCAGCTATCTCTCAGGGTTCCCCCTGACTACTTGTCTACATCAAAACTTATCCCCACAGCTATTCTATTTCAGTTGCTTTCCGGAGCCAAAGTGGAAACTTCCACTTCACTCGCAATCGCTCAAGCGTGCCTCAAAATATTTTTCCAGCATTGAGTTAAGGCGGACTTTAAAATATCTGTCATGACTGCCAGTGTTGAGATCCTGTACAAATTCACAGACGATGATAGGTCCTGCTCCGCGTGCTTTCCAGTGATGCTCCTACATCACATGTGAAAGAGGGTATGATGTCGATTGTGTCTTAGGTGTGGACCAAGTTTAGACATGTAACCTTTTATTCTGAATGAATAAGAAAACAAGAGAGCAGAATGCTCAAAGGAATGTTGGTTTTCCCGGTTAAGGGTTTCTTGGGTAACATCTCATTGTACTATGTGATTTCTTGTGTCATTTTCTTTCTTGATTAAATTATTCTTCTATTCTTCTAGGATTGGTGTGGAAGTGTCCTCCATTTCCTCACAAAAGATTCTAGAAGGAAAACCTTCTAGTAAGTCCTCTAACATTTATTCTATTCACACTGGGCCTTATTTATTAAAAGTGTCATTTATACATAACAATACTTGTCTACTATTATTCCACTTAGGTACCTCCCTAGGTACCCTATATTATTCCCCCTATATACACTACATTCCATCCCCCTTATGAAAGTGTTTCCCTCAACTTTTATTATAACGATGTACAACCATATACTAGGGTCCCAAGGATAAGTGTAGACCATAATGTTGAAGTAGCTTGGAGAACTATGGTCCCATGTAGGAATGTGATCCACCATGTTGAAGTAGTCCAATTGCCATGGTAAAACAGGGTCCCATGTCCAATTTCTCATGTGAAATCCACACTGAAGATGTCGAAACTCAATATCTAGCTGAAAATGATACTCCCAAGATTGACATTGGTTATGTGGATCCAAATATGTAGAGCCAGCCAAAACATCATCCATGCGTACTAGAGAATACAAAAACTGAAGAAGAGTATGCATAGAAGGATCTTGTTTTCTCTCTAGGATGTGCTCTATAGAAGGTTGATTAGAGTCATCAAATAGAATATGAAAATGGTTTTCATCCCAAAAATGAAAACTATGCATATACCAAGCATCGCATTCGATATCCGAATAAGACCAAAAATGTGTTTCTTAATTATATTCTTCGGTGACACAATGGCAGATGATATCCATGTTATAACTCTCCATATATGGTGCAACCCCCCTTCCCTCCTGGGATTCTGTGACCTATTGATCTTGGATCTTCAATTTACTCGAGCTGAATTAGCTCTTCGAGCCTTCAATAGACCATGAATGATTAACACACAGGTGCCCTGATGTTACTTTCTTCTTTGTAGAAAGAAGAAAGTCGGCGATGGGAAACAACAAGACCAGGCAAGAAGAAAGAAAAAATTGTCAATCCTCGATTAAATATTTGTTAGAGTAATTGGATTAATACGTTGACAAAGACAAAAGAATGCGATTAATATCAACTTACTATGATAGTTTCCCATGCCTTGTCATTTTCTCATTGATGTCCTTTTATGGCTTTCCTCAGTAGTTATGGGAATCATGTGAAGCTTCCTTTGATCTTCATTGGTAATGTGGTCGACAACCTTTTTGAACCACTCTTCGATGTAGCTCCTCATGGGGGGCACATTGATTTCATGATGGATTTTTATATTGAATAATTCACTTTCCAAGTCACTTAGATCAATAGAGAGGTTGTGCAATGCTTCTTTAATATCTTGGTTTTTAATCGAATAACCGACTAGCCATTTTTTCACGTCATCTTCACCATATTCAAGAATGCCATAAAAAGTTTCAAATGACAGTCTTTTGTAGATATGAACTTGATCATCAAATGCTCACTTGTTTAAAAACAATGATTTGAATATCAATTTCACATCTTGGACTTCATTGGTGCTACCAGCTAGATCTATCTTAGTTAGATTATTCAATAGTTTATCTCCTCTAGATATGGCCTGACTACATTCTTGAACGATACCATTCAGGTTTTTTGCCTTTTCTTTCCAACATGTGTTTAGTTGGTCTATTTGATCCGGGAAAGGGAGATCGTCTTGTCTTGTTATGAATTATGTTATACTAGTAACTTTAGCACCAAATGGAAAAATTGCATCGAGGTAGAAACCTTTCTCGTTCTTGAGATCCGATTGCAGATACTCATGAAAAACACGCGCTCTTATTCCAAAAGAGACCATATTCTTTGACATATCGCAAAATTCTGTTATTAATTCCATTATTCTCTTTATATTCTTTTCCACATAGCCTTGGGCTGATGTGAGAAGGCTTGTTGATCCTTTTAACTTTGCCTCAAGTGCGGTGGGCCCGATCATTGCAAAAGGAGTAGCAAATAATGGAAGAGGCATTAGAGTTCCCTCCAATTCTTTGGTTCACTCCTTTAACACGATGTTTTCCATTTCAAGGTCGCTAATAGAGTTGTCTAGAGCATCTATAGTTGCTAGGTGTATCTAGGAGATCTCGAAAGGGCAGATGATGTGTAGGTTGATATCTGAACGCGATTTTACTTTCATATTCTTTACATCTCTCTTTTCAATAACCAATTTTTTGGATTCACTGTAAAAAACAATGCTCTGAAATGAAAAAGACTCTTCTTCATCCAATGTATCAGTGCCAATTATTTCTGTCTCAGGATAATGTCGATTTGTGCTCTCTAGATGGTCGTCGTCAGGGAACATTTTGTCAATGTCAATTTCTAGTTCCATATCTTGGAGGGAGATATCGTGGATATCAATTTATCCCCTCAGTCCCTCCTATTCTTGGACTATTGTTTTCTGTTTTTTTCTCACAAGAAGTTTGTGAGAACATTCAATTTTTCCAGAGGGAGGGTTCTTATCTCCTTCTCCACCTAAAGAAATGTGTGTGACTTTCTTTCTTGGGCAGGTCATTGGAGTACTTCTTTGATATGTTGTGGTCTTGAGTGTGGCGGTCGGGGATTGGGAACTTTTTTCACCTGGGCCTTTTCGTTTCTTCTTGTACAAATCATTGGTACTGGGTATTTTCTCAAGGTTGTCAGTGTCAGGAGTAGGACTTCCCAAGGCATTATCTTTGTCTTCATTAAGGATATTGTGATTGAAGGAACTATTGAAACTGACAACCAATAGGTGTTCTACAAAAATACCATCAGGGTTGAACTCTTTTACTTTTTCAGCACATTTCAAATTGAAGTTGTGGAAGTTTCCCACGAAACCATCAATATTGTTCATATTTGTAATGTTCCCGAAACAAGATGCCAGGAACATCATGGTTTTTCATGAATTTTAAACTGTTCTGGTTGTGGCATTTCCTCAAACTCTTTGTTGATTTACTTATGTTTGGGTGTTTACTTGCAGGTTGACTTCTTTAATTATTCCTTAGGGTTTGTATTCAATTATCACACATAGATATGAAGATATAATCAAAGGAATTACAATATACACTAGATATGGAACCAATAGAAAAGATCTAAGCTTTATTAATAGAATGAGTAAGAACCTAATGCAAAAATGATGCAGATCTGGAATGATCAACAAATGGATCCAATAAACATAATAGAAGCTGCTACAAAATTCTCTCGAGAACAAGATGAAATCCTCGAGAGTCTAAATACACAATGAAGACCGAATACAATAAGAGATCTAGGTTGTATGCAATACCAAACCCCCAATTGGAAATGCCACACTCTAGTAGAAGACTGAAACCCTCAATAATTCATCCCAGCTGAAGAAATCTTCAAAATGAGTCAAAAATTGGTCGAATGATAGATCGGGGTGATACGATACCCCTCCTGATGTCTCAGACTAAAATTCTATGGATAACTCCTCCATATGTTTAATCCTCCAATGGAGTTGTTCCCTCCTGAAACCCTGAAGTGCCCAATAATTTGGCCCTGATGAAGGAGGCCTCCAAATGCCCCGAAACTTGTTGGAGAGATAGATCGGGACACTATAAGTTACTTGGTGAAGTCTTAGGGTTATATATGAGGTATAATCCCTCCAAACAAGGTAGATCTGAATCTCAAAAATGCCCTCATTCTCTCCAATTAGTCCGAATGCTCTAGGAAATCATTTGTACCATATAACTTTCTCAAAAGGCACTAGAAATGATGGTGAAGACCATGTAAGAAGAAACCAGATGCTCAAATCTCCAAAATCCCTTCTCCTTGGCTATATCGAACCTTCCTTCAATGAATGGTCTGCCCCCCTTGCTGGAAACCCCCAATGGTGCGTCTTGTCTCCTCTTGTACCTATGATTGATGTAGAACTCCCCTGAAATGGAGTAGATATGAAGTAGAATGGTGTGGGGGAGTATTACATCCCCGATACCAATCTTACAACAAGCTAGGTGGAATATTTCACCACCGAATCATCCTCTAGGGTTTTGTTAACTCAAAACCCTCAAAACCCCCAAGGTATGGGCTCACTAGCTAGAAGCCAGATATCAAAAGACAATCATACATGAATCTGAGAATAGAGGCCCTTGCCTCTCTTTTATACTTCCTGCTCACCTTGTCCCTCCAAATTGACTTCTATTTTATTAAGTATTAATTAATTAACTAAATCACTTTAATTAATTAATTAATAATTAATAAAATAGAAGTCACTTTGGAGGGACCCAGGGGACTGAGTGCATGATAGTTCATCCTTGGATAGGTTCTACCGTGTGTCCTACAGTTGGACAGGGGATATTGGTATTATACTTGGAGGGATTTGGTTATTTCTTGAGGACAAACAATATTCTAGCATGGAGGACTGTAATGTCCCCACTTTGGGACATCATTACATTTCAGGGTGTTATGATGACCAGAGAAGCCAGATGGATGTTATAGCGAGTACATTGAATGTTGAGGGATATTTTGGGATCCTACTTGCATCACTCATCCTATTTCATCATTATGATCTATTCCACACAGATTTGTGTTGGTTTCGTTGCATTCCGATGATTTCTATGATTTTGAGTATTTTGAGCTATAAATTAATTAAATTCATGGAAGAGGTCATTTTGGGCACAATACTTGGAGAAACCTATTGGTGTAATAGCTCATTGGAATTGGGAGGAACAACACTATAGGATAGGATGATGAAAAATGACTTTCAGTGGCCAGGGAAGCCACAAGGAGAGATAAGGTGTTTTTCAGATGTAAAAAGGTTATTAATTAATTAAAGTGATTCAATTAATTAATTAATAATTAATAAAATAAAAGTCACTTTGGAGGGACAAGGTGAGAATGCAGTATAAAAGAGAGGCAAGGGAAAGTCACTTTGGAGGGACAAGGTGAACAGGAAGTATAAAAGAGAGGCAAGGGCCTCTATAGCTTGGTGGAATATTTCACCACCAAATCACCCTCTAGGATTTATTAAGTCAAAAGCCTCAAAACCCCCAAGGTATGGGCTCCACCGAATTACCCTTAAATATAAGTGATGTCCCCACTTTGGGATATCATTACATTTCAGGGTGTTATGATGACCAAATCAACCATATGGATGTTATAGCGAGTACAATGACTATTGAGGGATATTTTTGGGTCTGTCTTGCATCGCTCATCCTATTTCTTCATTATGATCCATTCTGCACAGATTCGCGTTGGTTCCGTTCCATTCCAATAATTTCGATGATTTGATTATTTTGAGCTATTGGTGGAGCCCATACCTTGGGGGTTTTGAGGTTTTTGACTTAACAAACCCTAGAGGATGACTTGGTGGTGAAATATTCCACTAATATTGGGACAAGCTAGGTGGAATATTCCACTATTGAATATTCCTCTAGGGTTTGTTAAGTCAAAACCCTCAAAACCCCCAAGGTATGGGCTCCACCGAATCACCCTGAAATGTAAGTGATGTCCCCACTTTGGGACATCATTACATTTGAGAGTGTTATGATGACCAAATCAACCAGATGGATGTTATAGCGAGTACAATGAATATTGAGGGATATTTTGGGGTCTGGATTGCTTCACTCATCCTATTTCATCATTATGATCCATTCTGCACAGATTGGCATTAGTTTCGTTGCATTTCGATGATTTCCATGATTTTGAGTATTTTGAGCTATAGAATAATTAAATTCAATGAAGAGGTCATTTTGGGCACAATACTTGGAGAAACCTCTCAGTGTAATAGCTCATTATAATTGGGAGGAACAACAATACATGATAGGATGATGAAAAGTGACTTTTAGTGGCCAGGGAAGCCACAAGGAGAGATTGGGTGGTTTTTAGAGGTACAAAGGTTAATTAATTAATTAAAGTGATTTAATTAATTAATTAATAATTAATAAAATAGAAGTCACTTTGGAATGACAAGGTGAGCAAGAAGTATAAAAAATAGGCAAGGGCCTCTATTCTCGTATTCATGTATGATTATCTTTTGATATCTGGCTTCTAGCTAGTGAGCCCATACCTTGGGGATTTTGAGGGTTTTGACTTAACAAACCCCAAAGGATGATTCGGTGGTGAAATATTCCACATAGCTTGTCCCAATCTTGGTATCGGGGATGTAATATTGCCCCACACCATTCTACTTCAGATCTTCTCTCTTGTAGGGGAGTTCTACATCAGTCACAGGTACAGGAGCAGAGAGGGCGCACCATTGGGGTTTTCCAGCAAGGGGGGTGCACCATTTAATGAAGGAAAGTTCTATCTAGCCAAGGAGAAAGGATTTTGGATATTTGAGCATCTGGGTTCTTCTTTCAGGGTATTCACCATCATTTCTCGTCACTTTTGATAGATTTATGTGGTACATATGATTTCCTATAGCATTGGGACGAATTGGAGAGAAGGAGGGAATTTTTGAGATTCAGATCTACTCATTTTGGAGGGGTTATACCGTAGATCTAGCCTGGAGACTTCACCTAGTGACTTGCAGTGTCCCAATCTATCTCTCTAGCAAGTTTCGGGGCATTTGGAGGCCTTCTTCATTAGGGATGAATTATTGGGCAGTTTAGGGTTTCATGAAGGTGTAGCTCCATTGGAGGATTCATTATCTGGAGGCGTTATCGATAGCATTTCATCCTAAAAATTCAGGAGGGGGATCCTATCACCCTGATCTATCATTCGACTAAGTTTGGACTCATTTTGAAGCTTTCTTCAGTTGGGCCGAATTATTGAGGGTTTCATTCTTCTACTAAAGCATGGCCTTTCTAGTTGGGGGTTTGGTATTGCATATGACCTAGATCTCTTCTTGTATTCGATCTTCATTGTGTACTCAGCCTCTAGAGGCTTTCATATTCTTCCCAGGAGCATTTTGTAGAAGCTTCTATTATGTTTATTGGATCCATCTACATCATTTTTGTATCAAGTTCTTTCTCATTATATTAATAAAGGTTATATATTTGTTATTGGTTCCATATATGGTGTATATTGTATTTCCTTTGATTATATCTTCAGATCTATGTTTGATAATTGAATACAAACCCTAAGGAAGAATTAAAGAAGTCAACCTGCAAGTAAACACCCAAACATAAGTAAATCAACAAAGTGTTTGACGAAATGCCACAACCAGAACAATTTAAAATTCATGCAAAAATGTGATGTTTCTGGCATCTTGGCTTGGGAACATTACAGTGGTATCAGAGCTTAGACTCCTTCTAGCTTGAGGGTTCTTCCATAAGGAGAGATGCATATGGTGTACTTTTCTAGAGAGAATGTATTCTGTGAGAAGGAATATTACACCCTTAGGGAGGAAACTATGGATAAACTAACCTTCCAACAACTTGTATCCATTAAAAATCCTAGATGGAGCAAAAATGAGGTTACATATTGGGTAAACACAATAGAGGGAGACATAGAAACAACAACTAGATGGAGGGAGGAACAGAGAAACATCATACCCATTAGGAGGAGGAAACTTTGCTACAGTTGCAAAGTGCCTTGGGAGCCAGATCATAGATGTAGGGGTAGAGGTAAGAAGCACATCAATGAGGTGCACTATGACAGTGATGATGAGGTGTGTGAGGCTGCAGAGATAGATGTGGAGAAGTTCAATGATGTTCGTAACTCTTTCACAGAGGCTAGTGATTCTTGCATGCTTGAGGAGGATAATGACCCTTACATTTTGGATGGACATGATGATAGAACCTATGTTTCAACAATCATATCACATACTATTGATGACCTTACACCTTAGCAGAGTGGTGACACTAGTGAGGATTCACACGTGTTAGCACGTAGAGATGACGAGCTCCCTATGATGACCGACACACATCTTTCATCTTTCCAGACACCTAGGATAGACACGATACATGAGGATAGCAGTGGCATGTCAGATGTGATAGAGGAGTAATGCATAAGGGATACACCCCAAGGAAATATGTATCCACACATCGAGAAGGAGATACCCGACATGTAGAAAATTGACCTTACACTCACATATCAACATGAGGAGAGTGGGTTACTTCTTTGGAAGACTCCATTGTTTGATCGGGCTATTGATATGGACAATTGGATGGGACACTTACTTCTAGGACCAACATGTAGTGATGAGGGTGTACCCCTTATTGGGAAGGATGACCACAACATGTATGGATACATCATTATGGGATCCAGGCACAGATGATAGTAGCAGGGTGAGTGCACATGAGTATACAACCATTCATACATGATACAATGTGATTCATAGGGATATAGAATTAGGTGATGGTGTTCAGTGGTGTACAGGAGGACCCAATAGAATAATGGACCATGGGAAATTCAATGCCTTATATTGTACAGAGAGTGTTGTTGGGGATTCCATTGTTGGCACTAGCAGTGAAAGGCATGAGGTGGCACCTCAACATGACTGTGACCAGGAGTCACACCACTTAGTAGGTCAGTTGAGAGTCAGTGAACATATGATCATGGAAGCCACTAGGCATTTTGATGACACACATGCATTAGCGGTCGATTACTATTGGAGGGCATCAGTGGCACATGGTAGTGCATATGAGGGATTTTCCATGGATGACCTTCATACTCTCAAGGAGAGAGTGTCTATGATGAGCACTGACTACCAGTAGTTGTTGACACACAAGGAATACCTATTAGGGATTGGCGTGATGTACCATGGGGCTTTGAGGGAGCATGATTTGGATATGGATAGTCTTACCCATGAGTTGGAGAGAACCCAAGGATTATTGAGAGGCATGCAAATAACACTTTTAGAGTTAGAGTCCATATCAACATAGCCTCTTGAGGAGATTCTCTAGAGATCCACTACATCAATCTTAGTGGAGTGTCAGATATGTCCTTCGATCACATTGCTAGAGGATGTTGGTGGTCTAACACAGGAGCATGAGGAGTACCCAGGATCACTGATGAGTATGGGGAGATATGATTGGGAGGGGCAGGAGCTACCCTCCACGAGGATCTTTCAGACATTCGATCACTCACATACACATGGGACTCACTCACATACACCCAGTGATAGTTTTGAGGACACTTCCATTTGCATCCTGAGAGTGGTTGAACTTCATGTAGAGGTTGATCTAGTAGTACACATAGGATCTATGATGCAACATGAGTATATGGGATATGACATGAGTATGCCAGAGCATACAATGGTGAGTGATAGCTCAAAGGAACATGTCGATATGTACGGTGAGGTTCAAAAGGGTATATTTCTTTGTAGGGAGGAGACACACTTAGGGGAGCATGAAAATGTCACTCCATTGCAAGAACACCTAGTTATGAGACATCAACTTCACTGTATCAATAGTTCAATGGGAGAGGAGAGATGGAGGTTGGTTGACCAGCAGTTGGAGGAGTTACTTCTGGTTGTACTGGATGATTGGGATTTACTGATGACTATAGGTGAGTATTTATCATGTATACCGATGGATGAGCTTCTGGTCGAATCCATGGGATTGACCAAAGCATGTGATAGTTTCCAGTCCTATATTCAGCTATAGATGTTACTATTAGCCTTTCCCCATGATTTTATCATAGAAAACAACACGAGGAGAGATAGACAGTGGAAGAGGACATCGAAAGTGGTTAGGCTGAGATCACCTGACATGATTTCTTTTATGACATACAACAGGACAAAGGTGGGTTGTGTTAGGTAGACAGTTGAGACTTTGTGCGGGATGATTAACATCATAGGCTAGGTGATAGAAGATGAGCACATAGGGATTCTAACAGTGATCAGTCTGACACAGAAGCAGTTAGAAGATATTGGAAGTGATAAAATTCTATGTTTTCCATGGGATCTGGGAGTTCATTTTGTTAGTAGGATGTTTCACTGCATGATGACCCAAGTTGCGCTAGAGAGCCACATACTTCACCATGGATTGGTTTGGAGTGGGCCTGTAGGGACTTGTCCTATGGAGCGAGGCAGTTTCTCCCTCTTGATTATCATGATCGGGCATGGATATGGTTTGGTAGGTACTACTTCCACATAGATATTTTTATAGTTGCAGTTTCTGGACAACAAGTCCAATTGCCACAGGTATTTTAGCTTGAGGATCCAAGAGTGGAGGATTCAGTATATAGATAGGGAGTAGTCAGATAGGGTCAGAGTAGTGCAGATCCAACATGGTGATCTTTGACATATATTAGCATGGGACCCAGAGATTGAAGGGTTGGGGATTTCATTGAATGACAGGGGTGAGTGGACCTTTGCAGGGGAAAGTTGTTTTGACTTCCCATTGAGCTTCAATATTGAGGAGAGAACATCACTTGAGGGTGTCTCACTGAGGTATTGTAGTAAATCACTCTGGCATAAACATGTGCAGTTGATGGAGGCCATGCTAATCTTGGTAGGGACTTGGAGGATGGACTCATTCCGGGATGAGGCCATGTGTCATGTGTAGGAGATTCAGAGAGTTGATATATTTCATGGCTATCTCAGAGGATATTGCAGTTCACTTCTTGATATGGGTCCTAGGGGGCAGAGTGCATGATAGTTAATCTTTGGATAGGTTCTACTGTGTGTCCTACAGGTGGACATGGGATTCTGGTATTATACTTGGAGGGATTTGGTTATTGCTTGAGGACAAACAATATTCTAGGATAGAGGACTGTAATGTCCCCACTTTGGGACATCATTACATTTCAGGGTGTTATTATGACTAGAGCAGCTATATGGATGTTATAGTGAGTACCATGACTATTGAGGGATAATTTGGGGTCCCAATATTGGTGGAATATTTCACCACCGAATATTCCTCTAGGGTTTGTTAAGTCAAAACCCTCAAAACCCCTAAGGTATGGGCTCACTAGCTAGAAGCTAGATATCAAAAGATAATCATTCATGAATCCGATAATAGAGGCCCTTGCCTCTCTTTTATACTTCATTTTCACCTTGTCCCTCCAAAGTGACTTCTATTTTATTAATTATTAATTAATTAATTAAATCACTTTAATTAATTAATTAACCTTTTCACATATGAAAAACACGGTATCTCTCCTTGTGGATTCCCTATCCACTGAAAGTCAATTTTCATAATCCTATCATGTAGTGTTTTTCCTCCCGAATCCAATGAGTTATTACACTGAGAGGTTTCTCCAAGTATTGTGCCCAAAATGACCTATTCAGTTAATTCAATTAATCTATAGCTCAAAATACTCAAAATCATGGAAATCGTTGGAATGCAATGGAACCAATGCCAATTTGTGAGGAATGGATTACAATGATGAAATAAGATGAGCGATGCAATACAAACGCCAAAATATCCATCAATAGACACTGTACTCGCTATAACATCCATTTGGCTGCTCTGGTCATCATAACACCCTGAAATGTAATGATGTCCGAAAGTGGGGACATTACAGTCCTCCCTACTAGAGTATTTCTTGTCCTCAAGAAATAACCAAATCCCTCCAAGTAGAATAATAGGATATGATGTCCACCTGTAGGACACATAGTAGAACCTATCCAAAGATGAACTATCATGCACTCCGCCCCTTGGGTCCCATATCAGCAAGTGAATTGCAATATCCTGTGAGACATAGTCCTGAAATATATCAACTCTGTGAATCTCATGCACATGACACATGGCCTCATCCTGGATTTTAGGATGCACATGACACATAATGTCACAACTTTGGGACATTACAATATTCCTTACCATGAAATCCCCTACTTTCCAAGGTAGAGAGATGAATTGACTTTTTCTTTTTTCATGGGAAAAATGAAACCCGTAGATGTACTGCCTTGTTAATCCAATAAAAAATGTTGTACCAGATATGTGACATGGAAGGAAGCAAGAATTTGTTTTGGACCTAAAAATCCTTATAACATTATAGTTCTTTATTTCTTCTAGAGTGGCCTTCCTGTCCAAGAACTTGGTCACCTGGTCAGACAACCGGGGAAAATACTTTCCAAATATCAATGCTTTAAAAGATGAAACACAATCATTAAAGACTTCATAAAATTTTCGGGAAGCATTGTGTCTCCATAATATCTGGTACGAGACGGTTACTGGGTCAAATTCACAGTTCATGTTCTTACACATAGATAGTCCATAAAATGTACAGTAATTTTCCACGGTGAAAATTAAATAAGATGACATAAAGAATTTCTTCTTCCTTGTGTATTTCAATAATTGGGAAGTTACTTCAATGGAAATCAACTTTCCCCAATGGAATATGGCTTGTTCCCTGACCATAAAATATAAAATATACAGAATCATTCGAGAGATGTTGGTTGTACTTTCTTGTCCCATTATCCTCATGAAAACCCATGCAATTTTCCGGAAAGGGTTTTTAAATGCACTAACCTATAATCTGGTCATGTGTTGGGGAGCAACCGTTGGGTTCTCTAAGAACTTAGGTAAGAGGTCCAATTCATTATCATGATTCTTTAAGAACCGTCTTCAATTATCACCCTTGAAAGTAGGCGTTGGGTCAGGAAGTCTTAACATCTTTCAAAATACTTGAGGTGATAGGGAGACTTAGGAAGGGTTGCACAACTAGATAATCCATTGGTTCAGAATATAGTTTTCGGCACAACACGTGACCAACTCCTTAAAGTCAAAAAATTTGGGGACACAACCTACTCCCACAATTTTAGATGTCGATATAACGCTCTTCTGGGAAAAAGGGGACGAGTAGTAGTCATAAGCTCTTGACCACTAAAAAAATCTAGTCCTCACTCCCGAAAATATTCAGGGTATCTCCACAAAAATGTTGTGGAGATGCAGCCATAAGGTGATGAGAATGTTCCTTTTCTCCTCATAGTATTTAAAATGAATGTTGGAGCATCATAATATAATATCCCGTAAATCTTGGTTCAATGTGTTTTAATGGGAGATGTCCTCGACCTTTTCTCCTATTAATGCCAATATTTTCGATGTGTCTGGTGAGTTGTCACTAATAAAGGCATAATTAATGTGCATTGGGAAGAGTGTGAAGGTGGTGGGGATGGATGATAGTGAATTTTTTTTCTAAACTTTTGTGAACCTAGGAGCCCGGGAACTTGCGAATCTGTGACAAGAGGAGGTGAAGAATCTACTAAGTATGTAAAGGTGAGGTACAATTCCTTCAAAAAGTTAAAGTAAATAATAGTTTTTCCTATCTCTAGATCCACACAATAAATAAATAAATAAATCAGATGCCATAATATGGACCTCTGCCAATTCGATAATAGGGAGGTTTAGTTGATGGATCCAAATATGGCTCACTTCAGGAAACTGGGGTGCACGTGGGGTGCCTCTGAGAAAATCTACTATTTTCATGAAGATTTGTTTATATTGCTACATGTGGCAGTAATTGTGATAGTATTTAGAATGAACACTAGAGGATGGTAATATAATCTCCTGTAAATATTTGTTTAATGCATTTTAATGGGACATGTCGTCCAAATTTTCTCTCATTAATGCCAATATTTTTGAAGCTAATAAAAGTGTAATCAATTTACATTGGGAAAGTGTGCGAAAATGGAAGGGAAATCGAGTAAGTATTAAAAGACAGTGCGGTCAGATAGACGCAGATAGACTCATCATAGGTAGAGTGAATCTTGCGAGTTCGAGGAGTTTGGGGTCCAATTGTAGATAAAGAAAATTTTGGGTGCAAGATGTATATCACGAAACAGGTGGCATGATAGTTCGATATCACAAATTCGGGAACTGGTGGCCAGAAACATTAACTATGGAAAAAACATTGTCAGATATGTAATATACCTGGACCTCGACAAAATCAGGTTCAATTTAGAAGATAATTTGTTTATATTTAGTTAAACATTTTGCATATTATTTTATTTTATTAGTATTTTTTGTGGCCCAAATGCAAACCATGTTCAAATTTGAAGGGTGGATCAACATTTCCATATGAAATCATACTCTCAAATATGCGACGCTGTAATATATGCACAATAATAAAGTGTGGTGCATCATGTCAACACCTTTGTAGATGACAGTGGGCTAGCACAATATTGCATTATTTCTATGATGATGCATTAAAAAAACTAAAATAACCAAAAAAAAATTGTGAATTCAAGATTGACATAAAGAAACTGATCAGATTCCATAATATTCTCCCATTAATGAATTTTAATGGGATATGTCCTCAAGATTTCCGCTTATTAATGCCAATCTTTTTGAACATATATGGTGAGTTGGTAATAGTAAAAGCATAGTTAATGTGCATTGGCAAGGGGAGAAGGTGTCAGGGATGGAGGGGAGCGGAAAATGCTTTGATACTTTTGTGAACCTAGGAGTCCATGAACCAGAAAAACATTGAATAAATGACTAATTATGGAAAGGCGCGATGGTAAGACAAAGTCATCATAGGTAGAGTCAGGCTTGCGAATTCGAGTAGTCTTTGGTCAAATTATAGATCACCCAAGTTTTGGGTAAAAGATGTATACTCCGAACATGGGGAATGAGAAATTGATAACGCCTACGTGAGAACTCGCGACCATAAAATTGGCTAAGTAATGAAGTGAATGGCATTCGGTATGACTCATGATGTCAATATATATATGGATATAAAATTTGTGAGTTTGCCACCCGAGAACCCACAAGAATAAAAATGTGACTAAGTATAGAAGAGGAAAAAGAAAGGGAGCAAAGAAATTTATGTCCCACACAAGAACACTTTGTATGATAATTATCAAGCAATAGAAACACATCAACTATGGGGAATGAGAGTTCAAGGCATGAGAGTTCGATAGGGACTAGCCGGGAACCGACGGGCATAAAATTGGCTAAGTATGGAAACGAACAACGGTCGGACGGACTCATGATGTGAAGATATATATAGATATATAATTTCTAAGTCCGCAACCCCGGGAACTTGCCACCATAGACATGCAACTAGGTATAGAAGCTGAAATAGATAATAGAGGGGAAGAAGAAAAGGGAAAACCTGACAAGTATAGAAGGGGAAAAGGAAAGGGAGCAAAGAACTTTATGTGTCACACAACAACACTTGGGATTAAGTATGGAAAGGCGGGGTGGTCAGATGAAGTTATCGTAGGAGGAGTGAGGCTTGCGAGTTCAAGGATTCCGGGGTTGAATTGTAGATCACTGATGTTTTGGGTGCAATATGTATACCCGAACACAGGGCATGGGAGTTCGATAGTGCCTACGTGGGAACCTGCGACCATAAAATTGGCTAAGTATGGAAATAAATGACGGTCGGTCGAACGTGTGATGTGAAGATATAGATGGATATAGAATTTCTCAGCCCGCCACCCAGGGAATCCACGAGGATAAATATGTGACTAAGTATACAACCAAAAACGGATAATACAGGGAAAGAAGAAAAGGGAAGAATTGGTAAGTATAGAAGAGGAAAAATAAAGGGAGCAAAGAACTGTATGCCTCACACAAGAAAACTTTGTCAGATCATTATCAAGCGATAGAAAGACATCAACCATGGGAAAAAAAAATTCATCGATGGAATATATATGGAGCTCAACAGAGCCTGGTTCAAGATAAAAGAGATGTTGTTTATATATATTTCAACAAGCAATAGACAAAATATATGACTTGGCACACTTATATGCAAGCATTCTTATGGAGACATCCTAGGTAGAGTGAGGCTTGGGAGTTCGAGGAGTCTAGGGTCGAATTGTAGATCACATAAGTTTTGGGTGCCATATGTATAACCTAAACACAGGGCATGAGAGTTCGATGGAACCTACGCAGGAAACTGTGACCAAAAAATTGGCTAAGTATGAAAATGAATGGTGGTCGGTTGGACTTGTGATGTAAAGATATAGATGGACATAGAATTTATCACTCTTCCACCCCGAGAAACCGCGAGCATAGATATGGGACTAAGTATAGAACCAAAAACGGATAATAGAGGGGAATAAGAAAAGGGAAAACAGGTAAGTATAGAAGAGAAAAAAGAAAGGGAGAAAAGATCTGTATGCATCACACAACAACACTTGGTCTGATAATTATCAAGCGATAAAAACACATCAACTATGGGAAAAACATTCTCAGCCATGGAATATAGTTGGAGCTCAACAAACCCTGGTTCATGTTAAAAGAGATGTTGTTTATATATATTTCAAAAAGCAATAGACATAATATATGACTTGACATTCTTACATGCAAGCATATTCTAAAATATGACAAGCTCCAATATATGCACAAATTGGACAACGTATGCAGACCATAGTTTTTGTAACCATACCTCTTAGTCTCTAGACCTTGTACTATGATGGACCTTTTCAATAGTTCTTTTGAACTAGACCTTGTCGATACTTCTTGTGAACTAAAAAACATGTCATGTAAATGACATAAACATTTTTTCCATGGCATAACAGATTAAATAACTACAGATATTTGTTTTGTAAACATAGAAAGAGTGTAATATATGAATCCTTACCTTCGTCATTGTCGTTGCACTGATGTTTGTGACAGTTCATTGCGCATGTCCATGTCACTTTTGAGACAATGGCTATGAACATGTGTATATTTTCATACTTGATATGGATGTGCATTAGGCATATGCATTGTATTTGTTATGGAACAACTGTAGTCATACCTTCTAGAATATTGTACACCATCTTTCTCAGTTCTGGCACATAAGGATCCATCCTTGTGTTCAATTACTCTGTTCTTTTTTCAATACAACAATACAGAGAATACAATGGACATGAAAGCAAGTTGCTACGTAGGAACACATGAAAAAAAGATGGAGTACAAATTTATTTATTTCAATATAGCGACACATAAAATATAATTGACATGAAGATAAGTTACTATATAGGAAGATATGCAGTATCCAAGGAAAAAAAAAATAGAAGAGTTGAAAACCAGTGGAACAAGTATAGACAGAGAAAATGAAAAACAATTGGATATGGAATATGGGTAGAAGTATGCACCTTTGCATGTATTCTTTTACATTTCTGGTTAAGAGTTATTTGCCTTGTCCAATTTTCCTGTTTGTTTCAATGAAAAAAAGTTCAAAACAAAATGGAAATGAACGTAAGTTGACATGTAAGGAAAAAACAATGAATATGTACATTCAGTAAATAAAATAGAATAAAAGGAATAGAGTAACAAATAGTGTTAGAAGAATGTACCATTTTTTTTGTTCATCCATGTTTGTTTATATATAAAAATTTGTGTCCAAAATAAATTACAAACCAGGGAAAACTAAGAAGTTGGATAGCTTGGTTTTCTGCAATAAGATAGACATATATTCTTTGAAACATAGAAATATAATTTTGCAATATGTTTGATGTATATATCATAATTCAAGTGCAATACAAATTGTATCGTGATTAGAACAATATGTGTCTAAGATAAAGATATTGTATTGAGAAATGGGCACATTCGACTATACATGGTCAATAAGTGTGTTTTGTACATGGTTTATCTTGTCCAAAAGAAAGTGCAGACTGTATTTTCACATGTAGTTTTTCAATTCTTTTGTTCTGGCATTATTTTGTAGCATGTCAATATTGAAGTCTCCTACAATGACAGTGGTTTCGTTCAGATGTAAATTCTCTAATGCATTGGAAATAAAATTTAGTATGTTGGAGAATGTTGCATGCAGAGAAACGTAGATATTCAGTATTGCAATTTCTGATGCATGGATAAATACTTTTGTGAGCACCATCTCAACATTGTTTTCTTTGAAATGCATATGCTCCAAAAGTGTTACATGTTTTTTCACTAATATCATCACCCCATGTGTCATGTAACTCGATATGCAATTGTGATTTGGAAATTTCTTGTTTTGCATGCATAATGTCATGTATGTTTCCTGCAAGCACAAAATATTGGATTGCATTGTGTCATAGTCACTGAGTATATCATCCATATGTGGATGTAGGTTGTGTGTGTTAAGTCAGAGAATTGATAATCATATTGTAGATGCCACTTTGCAGTAGTCCCAAGGCATTGCATATCAATATCAACTTTTTGTTTGACTTTGAAGTTATCTTTTGTAAGAGAACTTAGTAAATACAAGGAGTCTATACTTTTGACACAGGACAATGTTGTGTATACAAGTCCATGTATTCGAATTCTAGTACGGTCAAATGCAACACTATCAAGTGTTAGTCCTTGCGATCTGTGGATTGTACGTTCACATGCAAGTTTATTTGGAAATTGTTTTCGAATATCCAGTCGACCTATCTTTGTCGATGTCAATACTGGTTTTGATATTCGTAATATAGGTGTCCAATCGCATGCACTGTTTGAATTATATAGATAAGACAACTTGTTTTCTTGTCGGTGGCCTATATGTGGCTCATGGAACTTAATCCAGAGGGCATCAAGTTTTTATGTTTTGGTATAGCCTTTGAGTTTTCCATCTACACCATTCACTACACCATCCTGTGAATCATAGTTTCAGGCATATATTTCAATCAGAATGTCTAATTTCAGGACAAGTTGCAAAGGCAAAGTGGTTGTATGTTCACGGCATGACACATTTCCATGGTTGTCATCTTCGAGGTTAATTGAATTGATGATGATATCATAACATGATAGCATGTGCCTGTTATGCATTGAAACATCCCTATTCATGTAGAACATGAAGGGAATGTAGGGTCTATTGGTGCAGGTCGTATGCACCTTGAATTCATATATGTTAAGTCATCATGTGTTTGGTTGTTTGTCTGCATTCTATTCAGAATTGTAATAAATGTTTCATTTGTCTGGTGCATTGTAGTATGCAATTCAAAGCATTTTATATTATCTTTATAGAATTCATGCATCATTGTTTACATATTGACCGTAGGTTGTTCAAATATCAAAATCTTGGATGGGTTGCACCTAGTAACGATCCCCACATAATATAATGTCAATGTTTCCAAAGTATTTGGTGTGCACATGTTTTATGTTTCTTAAACGGTTTTCAATGGAATACAAGAAGCGATTTCCAATCAAATATGCCTCATCTATGAAGACAAGTTGCAGTTCATCATAAATCTTAGACAAGGTATCTAACATTTCCTTGTTGAGTGGATGAAATTGTGACTTGTTAAAAGGCCTAAAAGATGTAGAGTGGATTGTTGTTCCACCTACATTATATGCAACTTTTCCTGTGTATGCAACTATTATCCCCTTTGGTTTCATAGGATCGGAGGAATTGTTTGAACCATAGATTTGTATAAGCATTTGGAATAGTGATTTCACTCTAAATGTATTGCATGTTCTTGCTCCTCTTGAAAGGAACAAGTGCACAAGAGTTTTCATGTTCAATCATTTCTTAAGCACAATGTCCTTTAGAATTGTTTAGTGTTCTTGATTCAATAGAAGTTTGACTCTATGGTATTCGTTATTTTCAATAAGGAAATGATGTTTTGTGACTTGAAAACCAATATTGATACGTTTTTCAATACTGCCTTCTCGAGGACAAGGAAAATTTGCTTGCAAGTCATAGGAATCACAGAGAGTTCTAGCTGTTTTACGGTTTGTGAATGTCTCATCAAGATTGTCATGGTTTTCTAGTTCATTAACTTCACTTTCTAGATCACCCCATGTTGGATTAACATTGTATGTAAATCTATATTCATTGGTTTGTACTATAGTCTCAGAGGAAATATACGTAGTTTCCCATGTAGGGAACTTATGTTGTAATGTGTTTTCATTTTGATCGAACGGAATGTATAACAATAGTTTTTCTCTACAATAGTCTTATAGTCATTATGCTTGTTTTATTTGACAAACCGTATTACAGAGGGTTTTTTTCTTTTTGATATGGGTGCACCATTTTTTTTCTAATGAGATACGAACTCTGCTAAGCATATATGCTTAATAGGAGATGGACGATGGAGGTAATAATCAATAATGGAGAGACATAGCATGTCCTCTAAATTTTTAGGCTCTTGTTCTAGCAAAGATGGTGGTTTAAGCACAAATGTGCGCTTCTCAAGTGGAGATGTGTTTATGAAGACACATTTCCTTGAACTACATTTGAGGGGCAAGGAAAGTGTAATGTGGATTGCTTGTTGAGAAGACATTTTTTTGAGGATTAAGCAATGTATTTCCAAGCGTATGTATCATTTCCATAGCATCAATATGACTTCTTTCATGTTCTTTGCGTATTCTTATGAATGAACGTGTCATAGATTTTTCAACCTTTGTCATATACGAGGTATAATACGATGTTGGATTATATGCATTGAGGACATACTGTGGATCTATATTTTCATTCCACATAACTGGCATGTCCTTGGAGAAACTGTTGTTTCAAATATGTGAAAGTTTTCGTTTAAGTAAAAATGTTGGTTGTTTAAGCATACATTGTATGGCTTGGATGTACTCATCTTCTGTTAGATTTAGCTTTGTCAAGAAGTCGTCGAAGCTCATTAACTCATCAAAGTCTCATTGTTCTAGAAATGCAAACAATGATTTGGATTTCTCAACGGAAAAATTGTCCTCTAAACTAAGTGGTTCTATGATTCTTGTTCTTCCCATTGGCGACACAGGGAATTTGTATCTGCAATGTGAATTTTTTCGTTTTTTACATCTTTTTGTATGATAAAGTCTATGAAATTTGGCAAGTTATCGATCCAAATGATCTATGTTGCATGTTATGTATTTGTCCACAAACTGCTTGATCTATGAGTTGTTTTCATTTCCATTTACCGGTGCACCCTCTATCCACAACAGTGCATGGTCATGCTCACTCCCCCTATTTTGGAACTTAGTCACAAAAAAGTAGTTCGATATTTTTTTGAAAAATGTTCCATCATGCAATATAAATTGTATCAAAGAATTTATTCTATGTCTATAGTAGCGAGTACATGTCACTGGGTATTTTCTTATGAGGTAGTCAATGTCATCATTTTCCACTATATAAGTTTATTTTTTCCTTTTCTTGTTCCTATACAATGCAGACACCGTAGCCACCAACGGATCCCAATGATTCTATGCACTTGTAAATGTTATGAAAATTATTGGAAACCCAATTGTCGTATCATTTCAAAATAGTTTTCTTGTTTTGTTGCAAATAGTCAGGAGAGATGCGAATGTTTTTGAAATCTATGTATCCAATATTAGATTTCAAGATTTTTCCTAGGTTTTATTTGTACGTGACATCTTTGGCCAATAAATTTATTCCTTGTAGCTGGCCTTTTCTTATTCACACCCACATGCAAGACAACACTTGCTCAATTATTATGCACATTATTTTGAAAAACAAATTTGTTATGTGACAGGAGAAGTCACCGTTTGAATGTAGCAGCTCCCATCAAACTATTTTATGGTAGTTGAATCATTCTGTAATGTCACTCGGATGTGGATATCCATAGAACAATGTTGAGAAGTTCATTTCCTCAGCAAGTTTGTCCTTGAATATTCCAAGTGGATGTTGCCCCTCATCAGGTGAAATTTCAACAATCTTGTCTTGCAAGTCACAAATGTGTTGTGAGTCAGTGAATCCATGTATTCATGTTTCATCAGGTCTTTCATTCTCCAATTCATCACTTGTATCAAATTCACTACTAGTTTCGAGAGTCTGTGCAGATGTCTCATCCCCTTCTCCAAGAATATTGTTCTAGTTCTCATTTATACAAATGTTATGTGCTTTGTATAGATCCCTGGAACAAAATTCTTTTAATTCTTTCATGACAACATGAACACGCACTTTACCTGTCTGGTATGCATTCTTGTATTCCAAGCGTCTTTTGAGAGATACATCAATTTTCATTGTATCCCTAATGGATTGTGGCAAGGATTTTTGCACAACATCTAGTTGGATAGGCACATTTATAATTGATCATGTTCATCCCATTTGGAGTCATTTATAGCCTAATCCAGGTGGATATCGGTGGCCACCCACCTTTTCCAACTGGCCCAAAACAAGTTTCTGGCAATTTTGGTAATTTACTATTTTTAGCAGTTTTTTCGGGTCGTGAACTTTCGGGGCCATTTTGAGGCCCTAAACGATGTTTTTTTGGGTATGTTGCTCTCGCAAAATACTATCTACGATGATATTTTGTCTCAAGCGTTGTAATCCTCGGATATATCTTTCCAACGAGCTATCATATGCCTAAAACAGAGATCATATGCAAAAGTTACGACCCCGGGAAGTTGATGCACCAACTTACCCAAACGGGGCCCACATGACTTTTGGCGCTTCATCTCCCAGGGTTAGGTTTTTGGATGTCTAGGGTTTTTTGCATTCCTTCTTATTGTAAAAATTCCTTCAAACCCTCATTGTAATCATCTTCTTGTGAATGCGAGTAGCCGTCACATCTCTTATCAAAGATAAGCTGCCACCATTCTAGCGAGTCTTCCACTCTGTATTTTTACAGTCTCTGTACACTTCTTTCATTAATAGAAATTGTGTATTACTGTATATCTGTGTTTATGGTTGCATCTCCGATACATTTATGTTATATTATTGAATATCTACGATATCTCTGTGCATTTCTTTATTATATCTCCGATCTCATTTCGTGCCGAAAAATAATCTGGATCAGTGGTATCAGAGCAGACTGCTCTTGATCGTTTTTCAATGCTTGTCCCCGACGAGGTCCGAGTATAGAAAGTTGGGTCTCGAGCTTGTCTCTCTTGAAGACAATCACTCTCGTACACCCAAGAAACCCTCAATGGAGGAAGAAAAGAAAAACGACGGAGCAGATGATCCTATCAATCTGTTGCTTGAGCAAGCTCTCACCCGACAGAGGGACGAAATGATGGAGAATTTTGCCCAAATCCGTCAATGCTTTCCGATAGCATTAGGTGCATCATCATCAAGCGTCCACTTTGGAGGCACCTCGCCTTTCAAGGTACAGGTTAATTTTGATATTCTCGTATTTGAAGGTCAAGTAGATGCAGATGCCCTAGATAAATGGTTAAATCTGCTAGAAGGTTATTTCTCTGTTCATAATTTTTTAGACAAGGAAAAGATCACCTTCGCACTCCTTAAGGCTCTCCCCCATGTCAAACATTGGTG